>SKCR01053268.1:0-45815 GCA_019454045.1 Zanthoxylum bungeanum | reverse complement strand
AGCTAATTTCTTTTCTGCTGGAGTAAGGGTGAAGCTTTTATAATGAGAACATAATTAAACTCGCTTTTATTATAATAAATAAATTGAAATATAATGATTAAAACTTGATTTAAATCTAGGTTAATTATTGACAATCTTTATACCGCCTTTATGGCTGGTTTTATCTTTATACCGTCTATATGGCTGGTTTTATACGATTTTGGCATAATTAAGTACCTTAGTAGGACTTGTTATAGACAAACGGTATCACCGCCTTTATGGCTGGTTTTCTATTTTTGGCATGCTTGGTACCTTGGTCGGACTAATTATTGACAGAAATGACTACCGCTTTTATGGCTGGTTCTTTAATTGGCATAATTAATTCTTGTAATAACTTAAGTGGGTAAAAAAGACAATTTATAAATTATTATAAAGCGAGATTTATAAATGTTTAAAAGACTAAAAGTGGATCCCCTAACTCCAGCATTTCCTTCTATTACTGTATTTCAACCTAAAATCCTCCAACTACTTCAACAAAGCAAACTTTTCATTCCCGTACTGTTAAATATTCTATTTTGCTAAATCTCTTCCTGTGGATCGACCCCGGACTCACCGGGTTATTTTATTACTTCGACACTCTTATACTTGGGAGTAAAAGACCACTTTTCGAGCGTGTCAACCATCACAGCCAATCTGCTAAGTGCGTCGTGCAATGTGTCATCATCCTACGTGCCGAAAATCATGGTGACCGAGTCAACATGCCACCTTACCGCCACATCATCATCAGCCAATCATGAAGTGCCACGTGTCGCAATCTTATGGTGCCGACATTCGCCATCGCCACGTCAGCATAATAATTGAGTTGTTAGCCGCCTCGCCATGTGTCGCCTTATCTCCTTATCCAGAATCGCTACGTGTCATCACCTCAGCATGCCACGCAAAAAAGTGCTGGCGTCGCGACGCTAAAGGCTTTGGCGTCGCAACGCTGGAGGCTTATCCACGCCTATAAATTGAGCTCGAGATTTCAGTTTTAGATGTACCTTCCTCTCTGAAATCTCTGATGTAAATAGGGAGTTTTCTATCTAGTTTCTTTTAGTTTTTAGTTTTGTAATTAATTTTAATTACGTTCTGTAATAATAGTAATTTACTTTCTTTAATTTTTACAGTTTTTACTATTCACTATGAGGAGGTAACTTCCCCCTGCTAGGGTGAAAGGTAATTCTTTTACTATTGCTATTTACATTAATCTCCCTTAAATATAATATATTCACTATTTAAAATTTGACTTAAAAAGGATATCGCCAGATTGGTCGGTTGGTAATTCATTTTAATCTGGTTTAAACCTGACTAATCAAGGATACCGCCAGATTGGTCGGTTGGTAATTAAATTTTCTTACCGTCTATATGGCAGGTTTATTTTGGTTCCGCCTTTATGGCTGGTTGGACTTAATTTGACTTAATCAGGTTACCGCCTATATGGACGGTTGGTAAAATAATCACAAGTTAAAATATTATATTAAGAGAGATATCTAAATAGTAAATAGTAAAAGTTGATCCTTTTACCTTAGCATTTTATTTATTGTAATTTACTTTTCAGCTTTTACTTTACCGCAATTACTTTTCAGCATTTTTACTTTATGTCTTTTACTTTTAAGTTTTTACTAGCCCTAGTTATGTGTTAGTTATCTGGGGTTGTGATGATTTCTAATATCACCGGTTTATAAGGAGTTATTTTATAGTTTGGGTAATTTAAAGGTTTACTTATTAAGTCTTAAGCTTAATGCTTCTTGTTGTCTGATCACCAATAAGATTGATGTGGTAAATCTAAAATAAACTTGACAAATGAATTTTAGGTTTCAGCCTTAGACTTAATAGCCCACGATCTCCCTTGAGGATAGATAACTCTTTAATAGATTTCCTTACAGGATAGACATATACCTGTCGGGCGGGGGTAGCCATAATTGGAACTTAAACTTAATGAATCCAGATAATTTGGTTGACATAGACATATGGTTCAATTGGGTTAAACTGGGTATTTGCATCTGACCATCGACAGAGGCTTTCGCATAATTTCGTGTTCCAGGTTAGTAAACCGATTTATTACACAAACATAAAATAATCACTTCATCTTTTAAAAGATATTAGAAAGATTCACAACCCTAGATCTTTGAGTCTTTTGTTATTTTCCTTAGTATTTTCTTTTGTTTATTGTATTTATTTTAATTAAGGAAACCCACATTCAACCAATCAAACAATCATTCTCTTCTCCATTTAATTAGATATTGTAAATAAATAGATTCAACAATTATAACAATAGTAGGAATTAAGTCCTCGTGGGATCGATATTTTTATACTACTTGAACGATACGTGCGCTTGCGTTATATGTGTGTGTTTACGCCGGTCAAACACACAAAAAAAATCATAAAATCCATCAGCGTTTAACAGTCCAATCGGTTTCTGGTGTAAGTTTAGGTTCGCCCAAGATAGTACTGTAAAAATTTCCTCCATCGTACCTAAGCCACCTGGCAAAGCAATAAAAGCATCAACACGATTAATCATTTCCACAAGTCGTTCGGACATACCTGTCATGATAAGTTCCACTCCATTTGATGGTCCTATCAGATTCGCCTCTGCCAAGGGTATTGGGATGATTCCCAGAACTTGACTAACTCCTTCTTGTACGGCCCTTGAAACGTACCTCGTTAGTCCAAGATTGCTACCATCATATACTAGGTGCATATTCCTTACATCTATGACTCGACCCAATTCTTGTGCTGCCGCTACTAATTCTGGTTTAGAACCAACACTAGTACCGCAAAACACACAAATGTTTACAACTCGTCTTCTTGAAGTTGCTTCCATTTTTTTATGTATTTTTTTTCTCGATTCCGGATGCCTTCAAGAGTGCAATGATGAGTTGAATTTATAGAACCTGAAAAATGGTGAGTACTAGTACCTGCCAATCGGACCCGTGCTTCAATAATCCAACGAATGTCATTAGGAATACCTCTGATCATCAGAAGTCTCATTCGTTCCAAGCGAGCTTTGTAGACTTTCATTAGAGAGTTTTGAGGGAGAGAATGAAATTGCTTGTGAAGATTTAAGAGAACGTCTTCCATCCTGAAATGTGACTTTATCTACAAAAATTAAACACATAAAAAACAAAACACACCAAATCTGAATTTATACACAATTTGCATGGGTTGCCTCCCTGCTAGCATTAAGTTTAATGTCGTCAGCTAGACATAACTGCAAGAACGTTAGGCTGGATCTGAAAGTGTGACACTTTATTTTTGTCACTCCAATGATTCTCCCCAGTAGTGCTTGACACGCTTACTTTTAACCATGAATGTTTCATTAGAATTAGGATCATGTAACTCAACGGTTCTATCTGGTAAAACTTGAGTGATTAAGAATGGACCTGACCACCCTGATTTTAACCTTCCAGGGAAAAATTTCAACCTTGATTTGCTGAACAATACACGCTGCCCTGGTTCCGATTGTATGCGCACTAACTTCTCATCATGTCTCTTTTTGGCCATTTCTTTGTACAGTTTGGCATTCTCGAAAGGATATATGTGGAATTCCTCCAATTCATTGAGTTGGTGGAGTTTTTTTCTCTTCAGTTGCTTGTAGTTCAAGATTTAACTTGTTCAGTGTGCAGTACGCTTTATTTTCAGGCAGTTGTGTAGGAGTGAAGCGGGGTTTACCGCTATGCTTATGATATTCGGCGACCACGACACTGTTGGGCTCGCATCCCGCAGAGAGTACGGAGTAGCCCGCGGGGGACTAAATCGGAGAATAAATGAGTCGACACCCAGTGTGAACTGGGAAAAGATTTAAGGCCGCACTCACCCCTCGCAAGGGAAGACCTCAAATCGTTGGGTTCAGAATGGTCACTTACTTATACCAGTATAATGGACGGGTTCACACAATGGTATAGCCAAGTCTTATGAAGTTCATGCAAGATAATTCAAATAAGCACACAAATTTGCACACCCATAAACATTAATATAAATAAAAGCAAACTAAATTAAGAAATACAAGGTACGGTAACAAGAATCATAATAATCAAAGGTAAATAAAGCGTCAATAAATAAATAGTAAACAAAAGGGGGATTAGTCACGCATATATGAGTATTTTTCGAGTGGTACATGGAGTTGTATCCCAAGTACAGACCGCACTACCGTCCATTCGGATTCGGCTACAGAATTTACGTATGGGTTTCCATCCGATATACCACAAGAGATAATACCATACGTAAATCATTAATGCAATGTAAATAAAAAAATAGGCATGAAATAATATAATAACGAACAGATAAAATAAATGCGAAATAATAACGACAAATAAATATGCAAAAAGATAAATATCAAACTAATTATGAAATAATAAAATAACGGTGAATAATAAAAAAAGATAAATAACGGAATGCCAAAAAAGAAAATGTGACCAGAAACTTGGCCGTCTTTAATGTAGGAATTAGCATACCGGCTAGACGTATTTCACGTCCAGCCCGGCATGCCGTGTCTGGAACTATAAAAATAAATAGGGTGCCCTCAGGTCTTACCTTTTAAGTTGCTTTCTTGGAAGTGTGTTAGGCCATCGCCAGAAGGATTAAAGCTTGATGTTTTTCTGGTTTGCTGGTTCGCTATTTCTACTCGTTGTTTCACTGTTTCTGCTCACTATTTTTGCTGTTTTTGGGCTGCTATTTTTCTATTTTTGGTTGTTTTTGGAACTGATTTACGGTGGTTTAAAGGGGTTGCTTGTTGGTTGTTTGTTTGATTTTTAGGGGTGTTTGCTGGATGTTTGTTCAATTTTTAGGGGCTGTTTGCTGCTGGTTTGTTCGATTTTTTTGGCTGGTATTTTTGGTGTTGTTGTTCACGGTAATTGGCTGGTATTTTTGGTGTTGTTGTTCACGGTAATTAGCTCTAGGGTCTTGGTTTCTTGTTGTTTGTCTTCACAATGATTTGATGGGTGTGTGTGTTTTCCGTGTGTGTTTTGTCGTGTGTGTGTGTTTGCCTTGTTGGGTTTCTCTAAGGTCCCAAGGTTCAATTTAAGCATAGAAACATATGTGCGAATACATCAAAGAAGTTGCGGAATACTTACAATGAAGGGTTGAGCGATGCGAGGAACAAAATCTTCAAGCTCCCTCCAAGGTGGCTCACGGCAGTGGGCTGAACAATTGTCCTCAATTTTCGGCCATCTCGGTCCTCCAAGCTCCAAGCTTATGTGTTGTGATTCCAAGCTCACAAGTGCGGTTCCCTATCACCTTTGTATGTCCTCATTTGTGTGATAGCACTTGGTAATTTTTGCCACAAAAATCACCATGTTGGTTCTCCTTAAATTCAGTCAAACCAAAAAATGGAAGAAGAAAAATGGCCTAAAGCCGAGAGGGAGAGTAGAGGAAATTGGCTCCAAAACCGTGTAAGAGAGAGATAGAGTATAAGTGTGTTGTATTAGGTTTGTGTATCTTATCCACAAAAAACAAATCCAAAATTATTGTAATAGCCTTTCGAAAAGTCAAATACAATTTTGGAGCCAAAAGCAATTAATGCTTTCCAACCACTTCCATCAATCAATCAAGTAATTTGTGGGCCGCACTTAAATTCACAATACGAGTGCGCCCGCAAACACTCCCGGGCTCGGGTTCGCTAATTCCAAATTAACAAATTTTCCGTTGCGACACAATTAAATAATTATGCCTACCAAAATCACTATTCAGGTCGCTAACGAATTAATTCTAAATTAACTCGTTCGCCCGAATTAAAATCTAATTTCAATTCCGCGTTGAAATCCAATTTTGTATAATATATCGAATATATTATTTTATCGATTAATTCCAAATTAATCGTTCTCTCCCTTTATTAATATTTTATCCCAGATAAAAAATCTCCGTAATTAATCCCAGATTAATTTCTCTCTCATCATTAATTAATCCCAGATTAATAAATTGCGAGTCATACGTCATCGGTGAATCTTCGGGAAGCGACCCATGAGATCCCCGGATATGTTGGTAGTAAATCCGGTCGTCGTACTATCCAAACACGTAAGTACCTAGTACTACGTTTGTACCGATTTACAAGACAAGGTTGGCTTCTAGCAAAGCGCCATGCCTACCCAATTCTCCAGAAATATCCTTACAGGAATATGAGATCTAAATTAGGCGTAGTATACATAATATTGCTTATTTTGATCCAGCATCAGATGTCACGTGCAAGGCCTGGGGCTGGAAATGTGTCTGCCCCGTACGAAGCACATATCGGATCTCTGGTAACAAGTCTCTATAATCGGATAATCATGACCTAGTCATATTATCCCGATGACTGCAGTACATAAGAGGACCAGTTCCGTATCCTACGTGATCATCATCTCCACTATGACTTGAGTGATACTTTCATCTCGAAATCACACCCAATAAACTACAATTCTCAATATACCCCGAAGAGGCGTAATAGAACCTGTTAAAGCCCTGGACGACCAAAACAAAAGTATATTGATTGTCGTAAGTATTAGCGGTGCAAGTCTCAGGTTAAGACCAAATACACCTACCCTGATTCGGACTTCCATAGACACATAGTCATACTACCAATGGAATTCCGAGGGGTCTATCCAGAGCGAAGCTGTTTTCCGTACCATCGGTAAAACACAACCTCCTACTACACTTGCATGGGTATCTTATACCCAAATATATGAGAAACTATGTTGTTATGCCCTCACAACGCGCACCAAATGTAATACTAGTCTTTTACGCATTATCGATGTCTCATCTTGATAATACTCTGACTAGGGATTCTTAATGATTAAACCTCCTTTGTGGATGATATTGTCTCAAATCTTATCAATCTGAAACTAATCATAAGGACCTTCTATCATTTATACATCTTGGTAATCTAATTACAAATGATAGAAAAGCAATTTCCTTTGTCACATAGTTAATTTGTACAACAACACCATGATCTGTACAAACAATGACGCTATGGGTCATACTGTCTAACAATCTCCCACTTGGCCTATAGCCAGTCACTCAAGTATCCTACACCCGAACTATGTACGGTTCGCTCAAACTTCTGCTGAGAAAATGCTTTCGTCAGAGATTTGCATGATTATCATCTGATGCGATTTATAAGATCATCACATCGCCACGATGTATGATCCGAACGAATCATATGAATAGTCGAAGTATATATATGGATCGTTGATGAGACCATTAATTCTTTAGCCTGTACTGTAGCTTAGCTCAGCTGCTAACAGAACTATTCCTAATCTGATTAGGATTATTATCGACCCAAATAGCTTATATTGCTGCCTCAGCTGCAGCAATAATCCACTTATGTTGTTTAATTCGGTAAAGTATCTTGCTAGGAAGATTTCCAGCTCACTGTTTCGTTATTCAAACTTTATAGTACCGTTTTTGCGACTTATAGTCGTTTATGTCGGTCAAGAAACTTGCAGCAGTGAACCCAGTCACTTCAAGTCTCATTCTCCATAGCCTAAGACAACATCCTTAGTTCCTCTAAGATACTTAAGGATGTTCTTAACATCAATCCAGTGACTATCACATGGATTGGCCCGGTTGTGACTCCATATGCTCAAAGCATATGAGACACCAGGTCACGTACATTTATATCAATGTACGAGTTCTCGGAGAGTATCAACAACCTTTTGATCTATCCCAGTAGATCTTTATTCCTAAAATAAAAGTTGTTTCTCCCAAGAATTCTACGGAGAATTTTCATGAAAGCCAAGCTTTCACCGATTGTTTTATGGGAATATCATTTCCAAGAAATGACATGTCATCATTACTTAGGACATTCATTGTCAGTGCGCTCCCACTAACCTCCTCATATACACAAGATCATTTTCGTTTTGAATTAAATCATACACCATTATGATTACATCAAAATGATAATTCTAAGAACGCAATGCTTGCTTCAATCCATACATGGATCGAATAACCTGCAAACCATGTTTGCTAGTTTTGTTACAACAAAACCGTCAGGATGTTGTAAACATCCTCCAAAAGGTTTCCGTTAAGGAAAGTGATTTTGGCATTCAGCTGCCATATTTCATAAATGAAACATGCAGCATTAGCAAGCAATATCCAAATGGATTTACCGTGGCAACAGGTAAAAGGTTTCGTCGTAATCAACATAATGTTGATAACGATACCTTTTCGCTACAAGCCTAGCTTAGTACGTTGGTATGTTGCCTTCCATGTATGTCTTCCTTGAAGACTTATATAGTACCAGTAGGCACAATGCCTTACAGTACATCAACTAGTATCCAAACTTAGTTGATATACATGGAATCCATTTCGGACTTCATGGCACTTTGCCATAATAGGGAGTCGATACCTTGTATCACTTCCTCATACGTAGTCAGTTCGTATTCCTCAATAAGATTGACATCTTTATGAGGTGAGATCAGAAACCCATACCCCAGGTTGTTTTCTGACTCTCTCCGACTTACGCAGGGTTTATGTATTCGAAGATTTCTGGTATAGTTTCATCCTTGATGAACTATTTTGTGTTCCATTAAGGAATCGGTGCCTGAAATAGTATTACTCCGATTTTCATCGAGTTTTACTTTCCTCCCACTTACCACTGCATATAGGTATTCCTCTTAGGAAAACCGCATGGTGAGCAACAATTACATTGTTCTCAAGTGAGTTGTATAACTACTATACTTTGGTTTCCCTAGGATAACCTATAATTTGGCACTTATCCGATTTGGGTTCTAGTTTGGTATCATCCAAACATATGCCTAACATTCCCAAATCTTCAGGAATGAGAAAACCCAATTTCTTTCATGTTCATATCTAATATGAAGTCTATCAAACAGATTTTTATGGAACCTTATTCTAAATACGTTCTGCACTGTTTATGCGCATCCTTTGAAGGAAATGGTAGCTCAGAACGATTTATGATTAACCTATCATGTCTAACAGAATTCGGTTTCTTCCTTCAGACACACCGTCAAACTGACGTGTTCCGACATGAGTCCTCATTGAAAGAATACTATACTATTTCAAGTATATGAGAAACTTATTGCTTAAGTATTTTTATCATGGTCTAACCGTGATGTTTAATACTTAGCCGATCTGTTTGTTAACTTCGTGTCAAACTCTTTGAATTCATCAAAAGTTTCTGATTCGTGTTTCAAGAGAAACACATAACCATAACGCGATGCCACATCCGTAAAGGTCACGAAACATTCATATCCACCTCTAGCCTAGCTAGACAAGGGCCCACTTACGTCACTATGACCATGGGTAACAGATCGGTGGCACCTACACTTTTACCAAGTAAAAGGTGTTTCAGGCACTTTGCCTAATAAACTAGATTCGTAGACATTATTTGAACGGAATCAAATCCGTCCTAGTATCCACTCTTCAAAAGTGTGGATATACGAGTCTTGTAAAATTGTGTCTCAGACAACAATGCCACAATTAAGTTTCAACTGATTTATTCAGTTTGAGCTATTTTTTTTTCATGTGATATGTTTGAGATTTATTTATATTCAAAATATAAATACTGTTATTCACATCTAATGTGTTTATCTCAATATCATCTTTATATAATAAAACACTTTAGTGTTCTAGAATATAAAGGTATACCCGCAACGGGTTAAATCCTGATATAGAGATAATGTATCTAGTCAAACTAGTTACATTTTAACAGTTTCCTAATTTAAGTACACAGCCGAATGGTAGTTCCTAAACTTATGTATCTACGGTTAAAACAACGACTTTTGTCCCGTTTTCAATTTGCAGATAATCTCAACTGAAGTCAGTATCTGCTCACAGCAGATTCTGCACATCAGTACATATTTATGTACCACATCCAGTATCTAAAATCCTATTTTAATACTAGCAGTGAACATATTTATAACAAACATATTTGAAGTCAGAGCCTTGCTCGTCTTCAATTCTTCATGTCTGCCTTGTCCATACGGCAGTCACGCTTCCGTGTGTCCCCGTTTGCCACAATTTAGGCAGACATTTTGGGATATGTCATTTGTCTTCCCATAAGATTATAATGACTTTGCCTTTGCCCTTTTCCACACTCAGAAGCCTTTGGCCAAGCCTTGGCCTTCTAGAATATCGAAAGTAAGATGCGTCTTGCGCTTCTTGCAAACTTTGGCTTTGTCTATTGAGTATAGCCATTAACTCTCCAAGAGTTTACTATTGCAATTTAGTACTTCTAAGATCTAGGATAGATTTATGAAGATCCTTCAATTTCATTATCATATTATAAGGATCTAATCTTAGTTCTGATTAAGAATAGAAAGGAGTCTAGCTGGCAAGCATAATGGATTAAACACTAAAGTTATCATCACATGAATATTCCAAATATCATGTTCTATTATTTGCTTAACTCCGGGCTTAGGCCTAAGATGTTATTTTATCAAATAAAATAACTTCTTAGTTTCCAGAACTATCCTGAAATTTTATCCCAATTTGAAAATTAAAGTCGTTAAATACATTCCCCAGGAGGAGTAGGTTTTAAACACTAATCTTTCAATTATCTTGATTGCTAATAGTCCAACTATTTAATCAACGATTTTAGGTACTATTAAATATAATAATTACTATAGTCCAACTATATAATCAACTATAAGTTAAATTAGTTAAATTCAATTATATTGATTACTATAATCCAATTATAAAATCAACTATTATTGAAATAATAAGTTTTCATATTATTACTATAATCCATTATAAAAAACTATATAAAAAAATAGTTTGAATACAGTCGTGAAACAGTCCAATTAAAACAACGATAAACGATTAGTCCAACTAATAATTAATATATATGAAAAAAATTTGAATGAGCGCGTATGACAAGTAACTAAACGAATATTGCAAATTTAATACTTGCCTCCCACTATTTTTCGGCGAGCCTCTAACCCTCTGTTGAGCACTCGGGAAACCTTGTTTCCTAGTGGGCTAGGATCCCATTAAATAGCACACAATTTTGACTTTGGCCAACAATTGTATGATAATTAACTAGGTTGATCTCTGAGATCAATTGGATCCCATCCAATTCCTAGATCCAGTAGGTGGACATCCACTCCAAAACATATATCTTATATATGCCAATATATCCAATATATTTTCCTAACCTTTTTCCTCTGAATCAACTAAGCTTGGCTTGGGCACAACAAACTTAGTGATCCCAGTTAAGCGGAACCCATTGACCATGGAAGCTTCGTAATCAATGTCGATGGACAAGAAGTGATCTTGACTTTGGTCAACAAATCACAAACTTGGACAAGACACCAATATGGAACAAAGCCTTCATGATTCAAAACCATCCTCGATGGACAAAGGCCTTGACATTGGCCAACAAACCAATGCCAGTCTTGATCTTGAGTAAGAATCACTCAATGGAAGGAAAAACGCTTAATATGATGTTGAGGGTTTTTTTTGCGTACAATTGGCAACCAATTAATTATCTTTGTTAAGGTCTCATCTCCATACACCCTTAAACATGCATTCTAAACACATAAAAAGGCGCATATAAATAAAATAATAATGATATGCGGATGGATACTTAACACATTGTTCCTAGAACAAATCTCTCTATTTCCTCTCTCCCGCTAGCACAAGTATTACTTCTACCCGATTACATAACACTTCTAAAGAAACCTCATTTACATTGAGGGGAATAGGTGAGAAGAAAAATACAAAGAGTAAGGAGGTAATAGGCTGGACACGCAGGTCCAATTAATAAATTCTAAATTTATTACAACAATTTCCAAAATTGCCCCACCCATCTAATATACATCCGATATACATTATTCATGCATCGCAACCATGTATTCACACAAGCATGTTATCAATCAATCTAGACCAATTAATTAATCTGAATATTAATGACCATCCAATGTTCAAACAAATATTTGATTTTGCGCGAGTTCGACTCGTTTTGCGAATAAGTACTCAAAGTACGAATTCTTGAATTAAATTAAACTACAACATTAAATCCAATTTAATATGTATTTAATACTAATTCTATATTTAATTCCAAATAAATATTACACTTTATTAATGAACCTTTAGCGACTATATTCTTAATCTAATCTTTACCGGTCTCAAAGCCCGATTAACATCCAATGTTAATTTAATTTAAAGTCCAATGGAATTTTAATTAATTCATAAGGCATGGACTTTTGGTCAATATGGGTCAAAACCAAAATACCAAAGCCCATTTAAGGAATCACCCTTATTTGCCAAGAAACCAATTTAGGCCATTAGGCCCAATTAATATTAAAGGTCCATTTAAGTCATAATTGGACTTTATGGATATGGTTTTGGGCCCAATTGGATCCAACAAATTTAGCCTAAACCCATCTTGGTACAACCAAGCCCATAAGCCCAATTACCACTTTAAGGCCCAATTTTCCAAAATAGACCCAATTAATTAAATTACCAAATTCCAAATTTTTTTACTCAATTAACCAAAGTGTATTCCACAATTAATTACCCAAATTAACATTTCCAAAACATCAATTAGCCTAATTAATTATGATCATTAACATCAAAACATGTCCAACACATTTTAATCAAAAATCAAACCCATTTCCATGCTAACATGTCTCGGTAATCATGGGGTTTTGATGTCCAATTCAAAATTCAATCCAATTAATTTCAAATCAACATTTCCCAATTGTTTCAAGTCATCCAATGATCAAAGAAACAAAAAATACCAAGACATTAGGGCATCATCCAATTCGGCCAAGCCTAAAATTTGGGCAAAAATTGATCCAATCAACTTTTCATGAAATTGATCCAATCCAACTTCAATTAAACATCATTCAAGCATACTCAATCAAACAATTTCATCAAATCATGCTCAAATTCATTTTACCCAATTTTAACCCTAAATCAAGTTTCATGCTCAATTGGCTCAAGATACCATTGTTGGGTTTCTCTAAGGTCCCAAGGATCAATTTAAGCAAAGAAACATATGTGCGAATACATCAAAGAAGTTGCGGAATACTTACAATGAACGGTTGAGCGATACGAGGAATAAAATCTTCAAGCTCCCTCCAAGGTGGCTCACAGCAGTGGGCTGAAAAATTGTCCTCCATTTTCGACCATCTTGGTCCTCCAAGCTCCAAGCTTATGTGTTGTGATTCCAAGCTCACAAGTGCGGTTCCCTATCACCTTTGTATGTCCTCATTTGTGTGCTAGCACTTGGTAATTTTTTCCACAAAAATCACCATGTTGCTTCTCCTTAAATTCGGTCAAACCAGAAAATGAAAGAAGAAAAATGGCCTAAAGCCGAGAGGGAGAGGAGAGGAAATTGGCTCCAAAATCGGGTAAGAGAGAGAGAGAGTAGAAGTGTGTTTTATTAGGATTGTGTATCTATCCACAAAAAACAAATCCAAAATTATTGTAATAGCCTTTCGAAAAGTCAAATATAATTTTGGAGCCAAAAGCAATTAATGCTTTCCAACCACTTCCATCAATCAATCAAGTGACAAATTGTCACATCACTCAAAGTGACAAGTGATTTGACGCTTGATGTGACTAATGATTTGACGCTAGATGTGACTTGTGGGCCGCACTTAAATTCGCAATGTGAGTGAGCCCGCAAACACTCCCGGGCTCGGGTTCGCTAATTCCAAATTAACGAATTTTCCGTTGCGACGCAATTAAATAATTATGCCTAGCAAAATCACTATTCACGTCGCTAACGAATTAATTCTAAATTAACTCGTTCGCCCGAATTAAAATCTAATTTTAATTCCGCGTCGAAATCCAATTTCATATAATATATCGAATATATTATTTTATCGATTAATTCCAAATTAATCGTTCTCTCTCTTTAATTAATATTTTATCCCAGATAAAATATCTCCGTAATTAATCCCAGATTAATTTTCTCTCTCATCATTAATTAATCCTAGATTAATAAATTGCGAGTCATACGTCATCGGTGAATCTTCGGGAAGCGACCCATGAGATCCCCGGATATGTTGGCAGTAAATCGGTCGTCAGACTATCCAAACACGTAAGTACCTAGTACTACGTTTGTACCGATTATAAGACAAGGTTGGCTTCTAGCAAAGTGCCATGCCTACCCAATTCTCCAGAAATAATTTTCTCTCTCATCATATCTTATCAATCCGGAACTAATCATAAGGACTTTCTATCATTTATACATCTTGGTAATCTAATTACAAATGAAAGAAGAGCAATTTCCTTTGTCACATAGTTAATTTGTACAACAACACCATGATCTGTACAAATAGTGACGCTATGGGTCATAACTGTCCAACATGCCATGTGTGTGTATGTTTTCCGTGTGTGTGTTTTGTCGTGTGTGTTTTGACGTGTGTGTGTATTTTTCCATGTGAGTGTATTTGTCGTGTGTGTGTGTTTTGCCGTCGGTTTTTGGCTTATGGTATTTTTGTTGTTGTTTATTCGGTGGAGAGAAGAAGAAGAAGGGTGTCGTCAAGGTCTAGGGTTTTTTTTGTGATGTTCTTTGCCGTGTGAAGCCCCCCTTTGTTTCGGTAATGGCCTTTTTTTTATAATGCCAAGGGATCTCCAAATCATGGAAATAAATCATGATGATTTAGGGAATATTTATTTTGGAAAGAATCTCATGAATTTTGTGTTGGACAAATATGACCCATAACATCACTATTTGTACAGAACATGATGTTGTTGTACAAATTAACTATGTGACAAAGGAAATTGCTTTTTTATCATTTTTAATTAGATTACCGGGATATATAAATGATAAAAGTCCATATGATTAGTACCAGATTAATATGATATGAGACAGTATTAATCCACGTAAGGTTTAATCATTAAATATCCCTAGTCGTAGTATTATCGAGACTGGACATCGATAATACGGAATAGACTAGCATTACACTTGTGCGTGTTATGGAAGCGTAACGGCATAGTTCTCATATATTTGGGTATTGGATACTCATGCAAGTGTAATAGAAGGTTCTATTTACCAATGGTACGAAAAAAGCTTCGCTCTGGATAGACCTCTTGGAATCCCATTGGTAGTATGACTATGTGTCTATGGGAGTCCGAATCAGGGTAGGTGTATTTGGTCTTAACCTGAGACTTGCTTTGCTAATACTTGCGATGATCAGTATACTTTGGTTTTGGTCATCCGGGGCTTTAACAGGTTCTGTGTACGCCTCTTCTGGGTATACTGAGAATCGTAGTGTATTGGGTGTGATGTCAAGATGGAATTATCAATTGGGTAGGCACGGTGCTTTGCTAGAATCCAACCATGTCTTGTAAATCGGTAAGAACGTGGTACCGGGAACGCACGTATTCGGATAGTCCGATGACCGTATTTACTGCAAACATATCCAGGGATCTCTTGGGTCGCTTCCTGAAGATTCACCGTTGAGATTTGACTCGAACAGAAAATTAATTTGGGATTAATTAGAGAGAGAAAATTAATCTGGGATTAATTACGGCAATAATTAATCTGGGAATTAATTATCACAGAGGAAGAATTAATTGGGATTAATTGCGTCGAGAATTTATCTGGGATTAAATTCGTCGAGAAGAGAGAATGCGATTAATTTAGAATTAATCGGGTAAAGTAAATTTAATATTTAAATTAGATTTTCTATCTAATTTATTTAATTGGGCTAAAATAATATATTAGATATATTAATTGAAATTAGATTTCAATGCGGAATTAAAATTTGATTTTAATTCGAATGAACAAATTAATTTTGAATTAATTCGTAAGCGACTTTCGTAATAATTTTGCGAGGTATTATTATTTAATTAAATTGGATTTAATAAGTCGCAATGGAAAATTCGTTTAATTTGGAATTAAATGAACCCAGGCCCCCGAGTGAAGTTGCGTGTTGGATTGTCCGACTTAAATTTGGAATTTGAAGTTGGGCCCACCAACTTACATCAAAGTGTTTGACACTTGATGGAATTTGGTAAGTGGTTGAGAATTAAATATTGGATTGCTTTCTCTACACTCAAGTATATACCAACACACTTCGTTTTGATTTTGATAGACATATACCAACCAAAAAGTAACTTTGGAAGTTAACTTTTGGTATTAGATATTGAAATCAAAAATTGAACTATTCACTCTCTCCATTCTCTCTCAATTGCCGAAACCTTGCACCTTGGAGGGGAAAATTTTTCTTTCATTTTTGTTCAATCTAGCACTTAAAGGAGTGAATCAAGGTGATAGGGAAACTCACCCAAGTGTTGGAAACACTCAAGAAGGCTTGGAGCTTCTACCGAAATGCATAAAAAGTCTTGAAACTCATCCAATCAAATTAAGTTTTACCGCAACTTTATTTTGTTTATTCACACACAAATCACTCTTAGACGATATTGGCATGTTCTAGGAACACTTACAATGGTATCAGAGCCTCCTAAGTTTGATTTGAAAATCTAGGGTTTATGGACTTTAATTTGGGATTTTTTGGCTTAGAGCTTGATTTGCCTAAATTGATGATTTGGTTATGTTTGTATGATGTTGAATTGGATTTGTGCATTGTTGGATTTGTGAAATATTGATTAGATCAAAAATCCCCAAATCCTAAGCATGGCCGAAAATTACCCCTAGGTTGCTCATGGTGAATTTTTGAAATTTGACATATTGGATGTGTTGATGGGATGATAGAAATATTGAATGTTGATTTAAATTGGATTGAAATCAAATTGAATATTTTTTGTTGTCATTGCCGTGAGATGATAAACATGTTATAATGAATTGTTTTGCTTCAATTTGTGTTGGACATGAATTGGAAATGTTAAACATGATTAATTGAATTAATTAGTTTTTTGGAAGCATTAGATTAATTAATTAATTATGGTAATTACACTTGAATTGAATTAATTTGTAATTTGGAATGATGAATTAATTTAATTGTTGTATTTGGGCTTAATGGGCTTGGTTGGGCCAAGTTTGGTTTAGGATAATTGGTTGGATCCAATTGGGCCTAAAACCATTTCTATAAAGTCCAAATATGATAATTGGGCCGTTAAAATTTTAATTGGGCCTAATGAGCCTAAATTGATTTTTGGCATTTGGTGATTCCTAATTGGGCCTTGGCATCTTGGGTTTGACCCATAATTACCAAAGCCCATGCCTTAAGAATTAATTGAAAGCCCATTAGACTTTAATTGAATAGTATTGGATACTAATTGGGCCTTTGAGACCCGTTTAGATTGGATTTGGAATCCAAGTCTAAAAGGCACTTTTAAAAGTGTAATTATTTAATTTGGAATTAAATATGAATTAGTATTGAATATAATTTAAATTGGATTTAAAATTGTAGTTCAATATAATTGAAGAATACGTACTTTGAGTATTTATTCTTAAACGAGTTGGACTCGCGCAAATCAAATCGTTGTTTGAACATTGGATTGTCACTAATTAAAGATTAATTAATTGGATTAGATTGATTGATAACATGCTTTGTGTGAATACTTGGATGTATGTATGTATGAATAATGTATATCGGATGAATATTAGAAGGGTGAAGGCAATTTTGGAAATTATTGTAATAAATTTAGAATTTATTAAATTGGACCTGCGTGTCCAGCCTATTACCTCTTTTCTCATTGTATTTCTCTTCTCACCAATTCCCCTCAATGTAAATGAGGTTTCTTTAGAGTATTATGTAATTGGGTAGAAGTATGAATAGTGCTAGCGGGAGAGAGGAAAAAGCGAGATTTGTTCTAGGAACAAGTTTGTTGTATATCCATCCGCATATCATTATTAATTTTTATCGCGCCTTATTATGATTTTAGAATGCATGATTAAGGGTGTATGATGAGACCATATTAAAGATAATAAATTTGTTGCCAAATCGCGACAAAAACCCTCATTTTATATTAAGCATTTTTCCTTCCATTAGTGATTCTCTCTCAAGACCCAAGATTGGCATTGGTTTGTTGGCCAAAGTCAAGACCTTTGTCCATCGCGAATGTGTTTGAATCATGAAAGCTTTGTTCCATATCGTACGCCTTGGGCAAGTTGTGATTTGTTGGCCAAAGTCAAGGTCACTTCTTGTTCATCGGCCTCGATTACGAAGCTTTCCCACTGTCAATGGGTCACGCTTAACTGGTTTCATTAAGCTTGTTGAGCCAAAGCCAAGGCTTAGTTGATTCAGAGGAAAAAGGTTAGGGAATATATCAGATATATTGGCATATATTGGATATATGTTTCGGACTTGGAGGTCCACCTACTGGATCTAGGAATTGGATGGGATCTAATTGATCTTAGAGATCTACCTAGTTAAGTTTCATACAACTTGTTGGCCAAAGTCAAGGTTGTGTGTTATTTAACGGGATCCTAACCCACTGGGAAACTAGGTTTCCCGAGTACTCCATAGAGGGTTAGAGGCTCGTCGAAAAATAGTGGGAGGCAAGTATTAAATTTTTAATTTCGTTTAACTACTTGCCAACACGCGCTCATTTCATTTTTCGTCATTAAAATATTTATATATATTAGTTGGACTAATATTCAATTGTTGTTTTAATTAAACAGTTGGATTATATTCAAACTACTTCATTTATAGTTGATATATATTTGGATTATAGTAATCAATATATTTGAATTTAACTAATCAAATAGTAGTTGATTATATAGTTAGACTATAGTAATCATTATATTCGATTGTTCCCGAAATCGTTGATTGGATAGTTGGACTATTGGAATCAAGATAACTGAAAGATTAACGTTTAAAAATAATCCTGGGTGAAAATGTCTTTAAGCGGCTTCAATTTTCAAATTGGGAATAGAACTTCAGGATAGTCCTGGGAGCCGAGAAGTTACTTTCTTTGATAGAGTGACATCTCGGGCCTGAGACCGAAGTTGAGCAAATAGTGGAGCATGAGCTTTGGAAGACTCATGGTGATGATAACTTTAGTGCTCAATCTGTTATGCTTGCCGCAATGACTCTTTAATTCCGTCGTCAGAACTAGATTAGATCCTTATGCCATGATGTTGAAATTAAATGATCTTCATAGATCTAACCTTAGATCTTAGAAGTACGAATTTCAAAAGAAGCTCTTTCGCTCACGTATGTTAGAGGGTACATCTGTCGAGCACAAGGTGTCAGATATGATTGTTGACATCGAACAACTAGGTTAGCTGGGCATTACCTACAAGGTCGAGACTTCCGTAAGATTTGATCTTACAGTCTCTGCCCGAATGTTGGGGCAGGTTCATTATGAACCAAGAGAAAACTCTTGGAGAGTTGATGGCTATACTCAAGGAGGCAGAGCCAGAGCTTCTAAAAAGGGGCAAAGGTAAAATCATCACAGTCTTCTGGGAAGACAAAGGACATATCCCAAGATGTCTGCCTAAATTGTGGAAAACGGGGTCACTGGAAGGGTGACTGCCTTATGGACAAGGCAGACATGAAAGAAGTGAAGGCGCGGCAAGGCTCCGGCTTCAAGTATGTTTGTCATAAACATGTTCACTACTGGTTTCAAAATTGGATTTTTTATACTAGATGTGGTACATAAATATGTACTGATGTGCAAAATCTGCTGATTAGCATGAGACTAACTTTAGATGAGATCGACCTGCGAGTCGGAAACGGGACGAGAGTCATTGTTTTGGCTATGGGAACCTAAGTTTTGGAACTGCCCCCTGGGCATGTACTTAAATTAGGAAACTGTTATAATGTACCTAGTTTGACTAGAAACATTATCTCTATATCTAGCATAACCCATTGCGGGTATACCTTTATATTCTAGAACACTAAGTGTTTTGTTTATAAAGATGATATTGAGATAAACACATTAGATGTGAATAAAAATATTTATATAGAATATAAATTAATCTCAACATATAACATGACAAATAAAGCTCAAACTGAAAATCAGAAGAGACTTATTTGTGGCATTATTGTCTGGGACACATTAACAAGACACGTATATCCACACTTTCAAAGAGTGGGTACTAGGACGGATTTGATTCTAATTCAAATGATGTCTATGAATCTAGTTTATTAGGCAAAGTGCCTAAAACACCTTTTACTTGGTGAAAGTGCAAGTGCCACCGATCTGTTAGCCATCGTTCATAGTGACGTAAGTGGGCCCATGTCTAGCTAGGCTAAAGGTGGATATGAATACTTCATAACCTTTACGGATATGGCATCGCGTTACAGTTATGTGTATCTTGTGAAACACAAGTCAGAAACTTTTGAGTAATTCAAAGAGTTTCGACACGAAGTATAAATACAGACCGGCAAAAGTATTAAAACATCACGATTGGACCGTGGTGGAAATAATTAAGCAATAAGTTTCTCAATTATTTGAAAGAGTATGGTATTATTTCATAGTGGACTCATCCCAGAACACCTCAATTTGACGGTGTGTCCGAACAGAGAAACCAAACTTTGTTGGACATAGTAAGGTTAATGATGAGTCGCTCTGAGCTACCAATTTTCTTCTGAAGATACACATTGAACAATGCAATACTTATTTTGAATAATGTTCCATGTAAATCTGTTAGACAGACTTTATATTAGATATGAATAGGAAATAAACCGGGTTTTGGGATGCTGAGCATATAATTGAATGTTTGGATGATACCAAACTAGAACTCAAATCGGATAAGTGCCTATTTGTAGGTTGTCCTAGGGAAACCAAAGTATAGTACTTATACAAATCACTAGAGAACAATGTAATTATTGCTCTCCATGCGGTTTTCCTAAGAGGAATACCTATATGCAGTGGTGAGTGGGAGGAAAGTAAAACTCGATGAAAATCAGAGTAATACTGCTCCAGGCACCGAGTCCTCACGGAACACCAACAGTTCATCAGGGATGAAACTGTACCAATAATCTTCGAATACATAAGAACCACGTAGGTCGGAGAGAGTCAGAAAACAACCTATGAGGTATGGGTTTCTGATCTCACCTCATGTAGATATCAATCTTATTGAGGAAGAAGAACCGGCTACGTATGAGGAAGTGATACAAGGTATCGACTCCTTTTATGGCAAAGTACCATGAAGTACAAAATGGATTCCAAGTGTACCAACTAAGTATAGACGCTGGTTGATGTACCAGAAGGCATTATGCCTATTGGTACTATATGAGTCTTCAAGGAAGACAAACTTGGATGGCAACATACAAACGTATAAGCTAGGCTTGTAGCGAAAGGGTATCGTCATCCAAGTGTACCAACTAAGTATAGACACTGGTTGATGTACCAGAAGGCATTATGCCTATTGGTACTATATGAGTCTTCAAGGAAGACAAACATGGATGGCAACAAACAAACGTATAAAGCTAGGCTTGTAGCGAAAGGGTATCGTCATCAATATGATGTCGATTACGATGAAACCTTTTATCCGTTGCCATGATTAAATCCATTCGGATAATGCTTGATAATGCCCATGTTTCATTTATGAAATATGGAAGTTGGACGTCAAAACCGCTTTCCTTAACAAAAACCTTTTGGAGGATGTTTATCAACATCCTGACGGTTTTGTCGTACCAAAACAAACAAACAAGGTTTGTAAGTTAAATCGATCCATTTATGGATTGAAGCAAGCATTGCATTCTTGGAACTAACGTTTTGATGAGATCATAATGGTATATGGTTTCATTTAAAATGGTAAAGATTCTTGTGTATATAAAAAGGTTAGTGGGAGCGCATTGACAGTGACTGTCTAATATAATGATGATATATTATTTCTTGGAAATGACATTCCCATAATACAATCGGAGAAAGCTTGGCTTTCATTAAAATTCTCCATGGAATACCTGGGAGAAGCAGGCTTTATTCTAGGAATAAAGATCTAATGGGATAGATCTAGAAAGCTGTTGACAACCCTCCCAGAGCTCGTACGTTTTTTGAAATGTATGTGACCTGATGTCTCATATATTTTGAGCATATATAGACGCTATAAGGCCAATCCAGGTGATGGTCACTGGATTGATGTAAATAACATCCTTAAGTATCTTGGACGAACTAATGAAGCTTTCTGATCATATGGGGAAATGAGAACTTGAGGTGACTGGGTTCACCGCTGCAAGTTTCCAAACCGACAAAAATGACTGTAAGTCACAATAAGGGTACGTATATAGTTTGAATAACGGAACAGTGAGCTGGAAATCTTCCAAGCAAGATATTGTTGCTGAATAAACAATAAAAACGGAATATTGCTGCAGCTAAGGCAGCAAAAGAAGCATTTTGGATCCATAATATTCATAATTAGATTAGAAATAGTTCTGTTAGCAGTTGAGCTAGGCTACAACACAGGCTAAGGAACCGCGGTCTCATCAACGATCCAAGTATATACTTCAACTATTTCATCTGATTCGTCGGATCATACATCGTGGCGATGTGATGATCGAATAAATCACATCAGATGATAACATTGCAAATCCGCTGACGAAAGCTGTTTCTCAGTAGTAGTTTGAGCGACCCGTACATAGTTCAGATGTAGGACACTTGAGTGATTGGCTATAGGCCAAGTGGGAGATTGTTGGACAATTATGACCCATAGCATCACTATTTGTATAGAACATGGTGTTGTTGTACAAATTAACTATGTGACAAAGGAAATTGCTCTTTTATCATTTGTAATTGGATTACCGGGATATATAAATGATAAAAGTCCATATGATTAGTACCGGATTAATAAGATATGAGATAGTATTAATCCATGTAAGGTTTAATCATTAAATATCCCTAGTCGTAGTATTATCGAGACTGGACATCGATAATGCGGAATAGACTAGTATTACATTTGTGCGTGTTACGGAAGCGTAACTACATTGTTCTCATATATTTGGGTATTGGATACTCATGCAAGTGTAATAAGAGGTTCTGTTTACCGATGGTATGGAAACAGCTTCGCTCTGGATAGACCCCTTGGAATCCCATTGGTAGTATGACTATGTGTCTATGGGAGTCCGAATCAGGGTAGGTGTATTTGGTCTTAACCTGAGACTTGCATCGCTAATACTTACGATGATCAATATACTTTGGTTTTGGTCATCCGGGGCTTTAACAGGTTCTGTGTACGCCTCTTCTGGGTATACTGAGAATCGTAGTGTATTGGGTGTGATGTCAAGATGAAGTATCACTTCAGTCATATGGAGATGATGATCATGTAGGATACGGAACTGGTACTCTTAAGTACTGTAATCATCGGGATAATATGACTAGGTCATGATTATTCGATCATAGAGACTAGTTACCAGAGATCCGACATATGCTTCGTACGGGGCAGACATAATTCCAGCCCCAGGCCTAGCATGTGACATCTGATACTGGATCGTAATACGCAATACAACGTATACTACGTCTGACAAAGATTACATATTCCTTTAAAGAATATTTCAGGAGAAATGGGTAGGCACGGTGCTTTGCTAGAAGCCAACTATATCTTGTAAATCGGTAAGAACGTGGTATCGGGTACGCACGTATTCGGATAGTCCGATGACCATATTTACTGCCAAAATATACATGGATCTCTTGGGTCGCTTCCTGAAGATTCACTGTTAAGATTTGACTCGAACAGAAAATTAATCTGGTATTAATTATGAGAGAGAAAATTAATCTGGGATTAATTACGGCAATAATTAATCTGGGAATTAATTATCAAGAGAAAGAGTTAATTTAGGATTAATTACGTCGAGAATTTATCTGGGATTAAATTCGTCGAGAATAGAGAATGCGATTAATTTAGAATTAATCGGTAAAGTAAATTTAATAGTTAAATTAGATTTTTCTATTTAATTTATTTAATTAGGCTAAAATAATATATTCGATATATTAATTGAAAATGGATTTCAATGCGGAATTAAAATTGGATTTTAATTCGAACGAACAAATTAATTTAGAATTAATTCGTAAGCGACTTTCGTAATAATTTTGCTAGGCATTATTATTTAATTAAATTGGATTTAATAAAGTCGCAACGACAAATTCTTTTAATTCGGAATTAAACGAACCCGGGCCCGAGCGAAGTTGCATGTTGGATTGTCCGACTTAAATTTGGAATTTGAAGTGGGGCCCACCAACTTACATCAAAGTGTTTGACACTTGATGAAATTTGGTAAGTGGTGAGAATTAAATCTTGGATTGCTTTCTCTACACTCAAGTATATACCAACACACTTTGTTTTGATTTTGATAGACATATACCAACCAAAAAGTAACTTTGGAAGTTAACTTTTGGTATTAGATATTGAAATCAAAAATTGAACTAATCACTCTCTCCATTCTCTCTCAATTACCGAAACCTTGCACCTTGGAGGGGAAAAATTTTCTTTCATTTTTGTTCAAGCTAGCACTTAAAGGAGTGAATCAAGGTGATAAGGAAACTCACCCAAGTGTTGCAAACACTCAAGAAGGCTTAGAGCTTCTACCAAAATGCATAAAAAGTCTAGAAACTCATCCAATCAAAGTAAGTTTTTCCACAACTTTCTTTTGTTTATTCACACACAAATCACTCTTAAATGATCTTGGCATGTTCTTGGAACACTTACATTTTGGTGATGATGTGATTTCAAATCTTGTTAAATTGGAAAGTCTTGATGAGGGAATTTGAGCATGTGTTTTGCATGAGATTTCAAATCTTTGTGAAATTAGAAAGTGATTTGAGGGGATTTGCACATGTGAATTGCATGAGATTTTCTTATCTTTGTTAAATTGGGCGTGTGGTGTCTTTTCATGGGCTTTGGGCGTGTGTTGCATGGGCTATAGGGCGTGTGCTGCATGGGCTGCAGGGTAATGGGCCAGGCTAAGGTTTGAAACAGAAACTGATTGGGCAAGTCTGAGGTTGGCTAGTGAGTCCGAATCCAATGTGGTGCTATTTTTGGAGTTTTTCCTTCCGGCATTCGTTTCCCGCGACTTCCGCAACTTTTCAGATAGTGCCTCCATACGAGGCTCATCATTGGGCTCATGTAAAAATACAGTGTCTACAGTTGCCCCCACTTTGATGGGGCTTGTGCAGTGTGTGACAGTGACAACCCTATCAAAGTCATGCATGTATTTTTGCTTACCTGGTTCGTCGGCCATTGCCGGACTTACCTGTTGTTTTACTACTTTTGCGAGATGCTTCGATCTCTGGATTGAGTTGATGGCGAGGTGCTTCGACCCCTAGGATTTGTTCCCGAACTGAAGTTGATGATGTGGGCCTCGACCCTGGGATTCATCCCCTTGAGATTCTTTGATCTCTAGGATTTATTCCCGAACTGAGTTGATTTGATGGTGAGGTGTTTCGACCCCTGAGATTCATTCCTGAACCATGCTGGGTGTGAGATGCTTCGATCCCTGCGGTTCATTCCCGAACCATTCCTAGTGTGAGATGGTTCATTTCTGAATCGTTCCTGATGTGAGATGGTTCATTCCCGTACCGTTCCTGGTGTGAGACGGTTCATTCCCGAACCATTCCTGGTGTGAGACGGTTCATTCCCGAACCGTTCCTGGTGTGAGATGGTTCATTCCCGAACCGTTCCTAGTGTGAGATGGTTCATTCCCGAACTGTTCATGAGTTGAGATGGCTCATTTCCGAACTGTTCATGAGTTGAGATGGTTCATTTCCGAACCGTTCTTGAGTTGAGATGGTTCATTTCCGAACCGTTCTTGAGTTGAGATGGTTCATTTCTGAACCGTTCCTAGTGTGAGATGGTTCATTTCCGAACCGTTCCTGAGTTGAGATGGTTCATTTCCGAACCGTTCCTGAGTTGAGATGGTTCATTTCCGAACCGTTCCTGAGTTGAGATGGTTCATTTCCGAACCGTTCCTGAGTTGAGATGGTTCATTTCCGAACCGTTCCTAGTGTGAGATGGTTCATTTTCGAACCATTCCTGAGTTGATGGCGAGGTGCTTCGACCCCTGGGTTTTTATTCCCGAACTGAATTGATTATGTGGGCCTCGACCCTGGGATTCATCTCTGCGAGATGATTCGATCTCTAGGATTTATTCCCGAAGTATGTTCTCCATTCCCGGAGTGCCATTCCCGGCTTGCTCGTCCTCATTCCCGAGGAGTTGCTCGTCCTCATTCTCGAGGTTATTCTCCATTCCCAGAGTTCTTCGTCATTTTTTTCTTTTTATTCAAAGCCTGCGAACACAAAACAAAAACTGTGTGTATGCGACATGTATGCATGGATGCATTTCCTATTCCGATGGGTTCTCTTTATCCTATCGGCTTGATGTTATCCTTGGTTAGGCCTTCCTTGCGCTCTTTGGTGCCCTTTGCCTATAAAAGTCTTTGGGCTGTTTACAGTTTCCTCCTGTCAATTCTATTCCGGTAATTACTCAGTTCTCTTTGGTCTCATGGCTCAATGTCCTGTTGTGTCCCTTATTCGCGGGGTGGTAGACCGGTCGCCCCTAGACCTGGCTCAACTTTCTTCTCTTCGCTACCTGCACCGGGTCAACGTGGATTACGCCTTTGTGAAAGAGGCCTCATCCTTTTGAGATCATGTCTTTTTATTCCTAGATTTCGAAATATGCCCTCTCCCTGAGGAGTCTGCTGCCATTCTCAGCTTGCATTTTTCTCTTACTACCCTTCTCGGATACTGAAAATCATATCTTCTGATTCCAGAAGCTTTCCTTTGTTGTCTTAAGGATGCATAAAAGGTACTACCTTACGCTTCATCCATTGAGTCACAAGTTCTTTCTATCTTTTGCCTAAGCTGTCCTTTCAGATTTTCAACTTAGCGGATTGCTCTATCTTACTTGAGTCACCTTTTCAAGTTTTCAACTCAGCGAGCTAAACATTTTTCTTTCTTTTTCCTTTTTCTTTTTTTTCCTTTTTTTTGTCTTTTTTTTTTCAGATCTGTCCTCATTCTCGAGGCTCTTCGCTCGTCCTCATTCCTGAGGTTCCTCTCCATTCTTGGAGTTCTTCTCCTAGATTTCCTGACTTTGGTCCAACATCTAAGAAACAAAAGACGTGATTTGTAATTACTTGACTCTAATATTTCCCGGTTAGCTTGGATTTATGCAATCTATGAACATCTTCAACATTTATTTCAACAAAGGCGTTTGCATTACTTCTTAGTACATGTGTAGGAAATAAACTGCATTGCAAGGGTACCTCTGTCGCTAACTGTTCCTCACGGATTTTACAATTAACCATTTTTCTTGCTCACTCATGCTCTATATTTTACTTGGGCTGTCATTTGCGGATTTTCAACCCAACGAGCCTTTCTTTTTCTTATTTTTTTTTATGCAAAGTATTGTTTCAGCCTGTCCACGTTGATGGGCTTGGTGAACTCGTTTCCTTACAAATTTGACAGTCTAACTGCCTCATTCCGCATCACCATCTTGACTAGGTAGGGCCCTTCCCAATTAGGCCTGAACTTTCCCCTTGGGTCCATTATCAGTAGCTTCGACTGCTTGAGCACTAAATTACCTTCTCTGATCTTAGTGGGACACACCTTATTGTTGAACGCCCGAGCCAACCTTTTCTGGTATGGCTGCATGTGGTACAAGGCTTTTATCCTTTTCTCATTCAGTAATGCTAGCTGTTCGAACCTCTGCGAGGCCCATACCCTCATTGATTGTATCTCTATTTCCACTGGTAATACTGCGTCCATCCTTTAAACCAAAATATAGGGTGTGACTGTTCTACCCTTGTTTACTCTGTACCATCATCGCCCACAGCGCTTCGGGTTCTATGGCCAAATATAACACCAAGGATTTGCACGGTCTTCGCCTCTGACTTAACCATCGTGTCGTCCACGCATACCTCAATCTCCTTATGCATCAAGTCATGGAATAATGTAGTGGCCATTCGTTGATAAATGGCTCTCGTTGCCGTTCTCACCGAAGTTCTATACTCCTATAGGGCATACGGAATTTTGTCAGCCCAATATTTATGACTTTCCGTCATCTTAGCCAGTATTTTCTTTATGCCTCTTCTTTTCTCTTTCTCTGTTTTTTTTCTTTCTGCCCTTCTTTGGTACCGGCATAATGTTGGATAACTGCTCGGGGTACATCACCACCTCTAAGAACCCCACATCTATTTGTTTTTCCCTAACCTTTTCGGCCCACTCTGGCCTCATTCCTCGGAGCTTCCGTTTTACTGGTCTCATGTTCGAATAAGTTGGTATCATGTGCTGGGCAATACTCTTTTCTACTCCTGACATGTCTTCATAAGACCAGGCAAATTCTTTTGCATATTTTATTAATATTCTCTCTAATTCTTTCCGTTCATTAGAGGTAACCTCACTTGCAATTGAAATTTCCTTTGGATTTTCACATATACCAAGATTAAATACATTTGTCTTTGTTGAGTTAATGTCAAATATGCTCATGTCATGCGTGTTATGATGCAGAATAACAGGAAAAGACTAGAACAAGTAAGCAAAATCAATGTCTTTAGGATTAATAAATGCAGGATTACAATTAAATAAGTCAGAAAAAAAAATCTTCCTAATTTGCAGTCTTGTCTTCTTTCGTCTTCTTGCTTTCTTCGAGCGTCAGATTCTCCAACTGCAGTAGTTCTTCTTCCCATTTATCTTCCTCTTCGTCACTGCTCGAGAAGTTTTCTCAAAAATCTCTCCCCCGCTTTGTTTCATCTTCACTGCTGCTATCCCATATCCCCATGCAAGAAGCTTGGTGGTTGAGAGTTTGGAAGACAAAGCTTTCGGGTATGCCGAATTTGATCATGTAGGTGGGTGGTGGAACATAGTGGTAGTTGGGTAGAGGGTTTCTGTGTGTGTTGGGTTGTTCTTTTTTTGGGTGGGTATCTTATGAGTGTCAATGAGGTTTTGGATCTCATGCCTAAGGCGGGTGCAATTGTCAGTTTCGTGGCCTTTTGCTGATGGAAGTGACAGTATAGGTTTAGGTCGAGGTGGTGTGGCACATGATTTGGAAGTGGTTTGGGTTCCAAGGGTTTTAGGAGTCCTTGCCTCTTCAGCTTTTCAAACATCTTTGACAAAGTTCTACCAAAATTGGAGAATCGCCTGTTTCCGATGGCGGCGACCTCAGCAGGAGCAGGTTTCGTCTCTGAAGGCCCTCCAATGGTCTTTCTATTATGGCCATAAAACTTTCTATTCTCGGATTCTTCTTCCTCGATATCCATGACAGTTTCTCTTAACTGTCGAAAGTCGTTAATCATTGAGGTCATCCTTCTCAGCTTGTTATAAATTGAGGGCTTGGTGCCCTTAATGATCATCTTAATCTGGTCATTCTCTGAGGGCCGTGTCTGGATCTTCAGGAGCTGGCTTCTCCAGCGATCCACATAATCTTTGAAGCTCTCCTTCAACTTCTGTTTGGTGTTCTCTAGGTCACGGAGCGACAAGTGTATCTCCAAGTCCGTGACATATTGGTTCAGAAAGGCCTCCGTTAATGCCCTCTAGTCATCCCTGATCTTTCTCTCCAGGCCATGATATCATACTACGAGCGCCCCTTATAGTGACATCTCGAACATCTTCTGTACCTGACGCTTTGACAAACCCACTGAACTCATAAATGAAACATACTGTCGGAGATGGACCCTAGGATCTCTGTTCCCGTTGAACCTGGCCATGTTGGGCATCTTAAACTGGGGAGGCAGATGTTCTTCGAAAGTCATTGCATCATAGTCTAACATATCTTCATGTTTCCCCTTCCGTTTGCGGGTAACTGACTCTACTTGTTCTCTGAGTTTCTGTAACTTTACCTGAGACCCGGCTATCCTTCCCGTGGCATACTCAGCCATGTCATCATCAAAAATATCGATTTCATCGCTCATCTTATTCGGGGGCACCTAACGTCTTCCATCCTCGTTGTTTGTGTTCCCACTGTGCGAGGTATTGTCAGATTGGCCATAGCATTGGTCAAAATGTTGGACGATTATGGCCCATAGCATCACTATTTGTACAGATCATGGTGTTGTTGTACAGATTAACTATTTGACAAAGGAAATAACTCTTTTATCATTTGTAATTAGATTACCAAGATGTATAAATGATAAAAGGTCATTATGATTAGTTCCGGATTGAGATGATATGAGACAGTATCAATCCACGAAGGTTTAATCATTAAATATCCCTATTAGTAGTATTATCGAGATTGGACATTGATAATGTGGAATAGACTAGTATTACATTTGTGCGCGTTGTGGGAGCATAACGGCATAGTTCTCATATATTTGGGTATATGATACTCATGCAAGTGTAATAGGAGGTTGTGTTTACCGATGGTACGGAAACAACTTCACTCTGGATAGACCCCTCGGAATTCCATTGGTAGTATGACTATGTGTCTATGGAAGTCCGAATCAGGGTAGGTGTATTTGGTCTTAACCTGAGACTTGCACCGTTAATACTTGCGACAATCAATATACTTTGGTTTTGGTCGTTCAGGGCTTTAACAGGTTTTGTGTACGCCTCTTCTGGGTATATTGAGAATCGTAGTATATTGGGTGTGATGTCGAGATGGAAGTATCAATCCAGTCATAAAGGAGATGATGATCACGTAGGATACAGAATTGGTGCTCTTATATGCTGTAGCTATCGGGGTATTATGACTAGGTCATGTTTATCTGATTATAGAGACTAGTTACCAGAGATCTCATATGTGCTTCGTACAGGCAGACACAATTTCAGCCCCAGGCCTAGCACGTGACATTCGAAACTGGACCGAAATACGCAATACTACGTATACCAAGACACAATTCCAGCCTCAGGCCTAGCACGTGACATTTGATACTGGACCGAAATACGCAATACTACGTATACTACGCCTGATATAGATCACATATTCCAGTAAGAATATTTCTGGAGAATTGGGTATTCACGGTGCTTTGCTAGAAGCAAACCATGTCTTGTAAATCGATAAAAATGTAGTACTAGGTACGTACGTGTTCGGATAGTCCGACGACCGAATTTACTGCCAACATATCCGGGGATCTCATGGGTCGCTTCCCGAAGATTCACCGATGACGTATGACTCGCACTTTATTAATCTAGGATTAATTATAAGAGAGAGAAAATTAATCTGGGATTAATTACGGAGATATTTTGTCTGGGATAAAATATTAATTAAATTGAGAGAACAATTAATTTGGAATTAATCGATAAAATAATATATTCGATATATTATACGAAATTGGATTTCGACGTGGAAATAAAATTAGATTTTAATTCGGGCGAACGAGTTAATTTAGAATTAATTCACTAGCGATGTGAATAGTAATTTTGCTAGGCACAATTATTTAATTAAATTTGATTTAATTACGTCGCAACAGAAAGTTCGTTAATTCAGAATTAGCGAACCCGAGCCCGGGAGTGTTTGCGGGCCCACTCGTATTTGGAATCTAGTGGGGCCCACATGTCACATCACTTGTCACTTTAAAGTTGCATTTTGGTGATGGGTTTTGGTGAAGGTTGTGGATGCTTGATTTACACTCCATTTGAAAGCTTTGAATGACTATTACCAAATCCATTTTTTTGGTATATCATTTTGCTTTTGATTTTTGAAGTCAAAACAACACAATTTATCTCTTTCCTCTTCTACACCTCTCGGCCTTGGGCCATTTCCTTTCTAAATTCTTGGCAATTGCCGTGAGCAAGGAGAAGAAAATAGTGAAGTTTTGTTACAAAATTTCACAAGGTGCTAGCACACATTCGGAGTCTTACGAAGGTGATAGGGAAACCCACCTGTGGGCATGGAATGCACACCAAGCGTGGAGCTTGAAGGACACAAATGGAGCACAAAATGGAGGCAAAAAATCTGCCATTGCCGTGAGCTCCTTGGAGGACAAGCTTGAAGTTTTTGTTCCTCGCATCGCAATCCGATCAATGTAAGTATGATTCTGCCATTCTTCGTTGAGTATTCACACATGATTTCTTTCTTGAAATTGATCTTGGGACTTAATAGAATCCCAACAATGGTATCTTGAGCCATTTTGAGCATGAAATTGAATAGGGTAAAATTTGGGAAAATTTGATTTGAGCATGTTTGAGTGAAATATATTGTTGAGTATGCTTAAATTATGATAACATGGTGTTATGCATTGTCAATTTGATAAAAATCGAATTGGATAAATTTTCCCTAAATTGTTTGGCTTGGCCGAATACTTTATGCCCTATAAATTCATGATATTTTTTTATTTTGATCATTGGATGAGTTGAAATCATTTGGGAAATGTTGATTGTGGATTTAATTGGATTGAATTCGAATCGGACATAAAAACCCCTAAAATGTCGAGACATTGAAGCATGTAAAATGATGTGATTTTTGATTCAAATGTGTTGGACATGTGTTGATGATAAAGAGCATAATTAATTGAGTGAATTAGTATTTTGGAAATGTTAATTTGGTTAATTAATTATGGCATACACTTTAGGTTAATTTAATTATGAAATTTGGAATTTTGGAATTAAATTAATTGGGCCAAATTTGGAATTGGGCTTGTAAAGTTGTAATTGGGCTTAATGGGCTTGGTTGGGCCAGGTTTGGTTTAGGCTAAATTGGTTGGATCCAATTGGGCCCAAAACCATATCTCTAATTATGACTTAATGGACCTTTAATTTTAATTGGGCCTAAATTGGTTTCTTGGCAAATAAGGGTGATTCCTTAAATGGGCTTTGGTATTTGGGTTTGACCCATATTGACCAAAAGTCCATGCCTTATGAAATTAATTAAAAGCCCATTGGACTTTAAATTAAATTAACATTGGATGTTAATCGGGCTTTGAGACCCGTAAAGATTAGATTTAGAATCTAAGTCGCTAAAGGTTCATTAATAAAGTGTAATATTTAATTTGGAATTAAATATAGAATTAGTATTAAAAACATATTAAATTGGATTTAATGTTGTAGTTTAATTTAATTCAAGAATTCGTACTTTGAATACTTATTCGTAAAACGAGTTTGACTCGCGCAAAATCAAATCGTTGTTTGAACATTGGATGGTCATTAATATTCAGATTAATTAATTGGATTAGATTGATTGATAACATGCTTGTGTGAATACATGGATGCGATGTATGAATAATGTATATCAGATGGATATAAGATGGGTGAGGGCAATTTTGGAAATTGTTGTAATAAATTTAGAATTTATTAATTGGACCTGCGTGTCCAGCCTATTACCTCCTTACTCTTTGTATTTCTCTTCTCACCTATTCCCCTCAATGTAAATGAGGTTTCTTTAGAAGTGTTATGTAATCGGGTAGAAGTTATACTTGTGCTAGCGGGAGAGAGGAAATGGAGAGATTTGTTCTAGGAACAATGTGTTAAGTATCCATCCGCATATCATTATTATATTTATTTATATGCGCCTTATTATGTGTTTAGAATGCATGTTTAAGGGTGTGTGATGATGAGACCTTAACAAAGATAATTAATTGGTTGCCAATTACGCGAAAAACCATCAAAACATATTAATCGTTTTTCCTTCCATTGAGTGATTCTTACTCAAGATACAAGACTGGCACTGGTTTGTTGGCCAAAGTCAAGACCTTTGTCCGTCACGGATGTGTTTAAATCATGAAGGCTTTGTTCCATATCGGTGTCTTGTCCAAGTTGTGATTTTTTGGCCAAAGTCAAGATCACTTCGTGTCCATCGACATCGATTACGAAGTTTTCCAAGGTCAATGGGTTCCGCTTAACTGGGATCACTAAGTTTTTTGTGCGAAAGCCAAGGCTTAGTTGATTCAGAGGAAAAAGGTTAGGCAATATTTGGATATATTGGCATATATAGGATATATGTTTCGGTCTTGGATGTCCACCTACTGGATCTAGGAGATTTACCTAGTTAATTATCATACAATTTGTTGGCCAAAGTCAAGATTGTGTGTTATTTAACAGGATCCTAGCCCACTAGGAAACAAGGTTTCCCGAGTACTCCACAGAGGGTTAGAGGCTCGCCGAAAAATAGTGGGAGGCAAGTATTAAATTTTCAATATTGTTTAGTTACTTGCCAATACGCGCTCATTCAATTTTTCGTCAATATAAATTAATATATTAGTTGGACTAATATTTAATGTTGTTTTAAATAAACAGTTGGACTGTATTCAAACTATTTCATTTATAGTTGATTATATAATTGGATTATAGTAATCAATATATTTGAATTAATTATTTCAATTAATAGTTGATTTTATAATTGGATTATAGTAATCAATATAATTGAATTTAACTAATTTAATTATAGTTGATCATATAGTTAGACTATAGTAATCATTATAATAAATAGTACCTAAAATTGTTGATTAAATAGTTGGACTATTAGAATCAAAATAATTGAAAGATTAGTGTTTAAAACATAATCCTGGGTGAAAATGTATTTAAACGACTTTAATTTTCAAATTGGGAATAAAATCTCAGGATAGTCCTAGAGACCGAGAAGTTGCTTTATTTGATAGAGTGACGTCTCGAGCTTAAGCCCGGAGTTGAGCAAATAGTAGAGCATGATCTTTGGAAGATTCATGTGATGATAACTTTAGTGCTTAATCCATTATGCTTGCCAAATAGACTCCTTAATTTCTTAGTCAGAACTAAGGATTAGATCATTATAGTATGATATTGAAATTGAAGGATCTTCATAGATCTATCTTTAGATCTTAGAAGTACTAAATTGCAATAGAAAACTCTTGGAGAGTTAATTGCTATACTCAATGAGACAAAGCCAAAGTTTGCAATAAGGCAAGAAGCTCAAGGCGCATCTTACTTCGACATTCTAGAAGGCCAAGGCTTGGCCAAATGCTTATGGAGTGTGGAAAATGGGCAAAGGCAAAGTCATTATAATCTTCTGGGAAGACAAATGACATATCCCAGAATGTCTGACTAAATTGTGGCAAACGGGGTCACTGGAAGCGTGACTGCCGTATGGACAAGGCAGACATGAAGGAATTGAAGACGGGCAAGGCTCTGACTTCAAATATGTTTGTCATAAACATGTTCACAACTAGTATTAAAATTGGATTTTAGATACTGAGTGTGGTACATAAATATGCATTGATGTGCAGAATCTGCTGGTTAGCAGGAGACTGACTTCAGTTGAGATTTATTTGCGGATTGGAAATGGGACGAAAGTCGCTGTTTTAACCGTAGAAACCTAAGTTTAGGAACTACCCTTCGGGTGTGTACTTAAATTAGGAAACTGTTACAATGTAACTAGTTTGACTAGAAACATTATCTCTATATCAGGTTTTAACCCGTTGCGGGTATACCTTTATATTCTAGAACACTAAAGTGTTTTATTTTATAAAGATGATATTGAGATAAACACATTAGATGTGAATAAAAGTATTTATATTTTGAATATAAATAAATCTCAAACGTATAACATGACAGACAAATAGCTCAAACTGATTTAATCAGATGAGACTTATAAGTGGCATTGATGTCTGGGACACAATTAACAAGACTCGTATATCCACACTTTTGAAGAGTGGATACTAGGACAGATTTGATTCTATTCAAATAATGTCTACGAATCTAGTTTATTCGGCAAAGTGCCTAAAACACCTTTTACTTGGTAAAAGTGCAAGTGCCACCGATCTGTTAGCCCTCGTTCATAGTGACGTAAGTGGGCCCATGTCTAGCTAGGCTAGAGGTGGATATGAATATTTCGTGACCTTTACGGATGTGGCATCGCGTTATGGTTATGTGTTTCTTTTGAAACACAAATCGAAAACTTTTAGAGTTTCGACACGAAGTAGACAAACAGATCGGCTAAAGTATTAAACCGTCTATAGGCATTGCATTTTTGCATATCAGCCCGATAATGAGTCTCGTATGGAGACAACTACTTCTTTAGTCATGAAAGCCGCGGGAAACGAACGTTGGAAGGGTAAAGTTGGAAAATAGAATTTTTGTTGGATTTTATCTGAGTTGTTTAGCTTCGGCTGCTTGTTGGACTTCCGTTTCAAAGCTTACCTAAGGCCCAAAACCCAAGCCAAACCCAAACCAAACCCAAAATACCCAAGTCAAACCAAGTCAAACCAAGCCCATGCCCAAGGAGGGGGATTCACGCCCATAGTGCCTTTATTTAGGTATATGCACATTTATCACATGTTTAAATCAAATAAAATCCTTACCTAAATAAAAGAAATCAAATCAAATCCCTACCAAATCAAATCCAATCACAAATCCAAATTAGGAGATCTATTCCTTATTAGAAACCAATTAGGAGATTCTTTCCTATTCAAATTAGGAAAGTCTTCTCTCTTTGCCTATAAAAAGAGGCCTTCACCCCCCATTCAAAACCTAGCTCATATACTTCCCCAAGCACATCCCAAACACTTTCTCAAGCCTCCTTGCACGTCCAAAAACCTCCTTGAAGCCTCCATTGCCGAATCATTAAACCTAAGCACCCTCCATTGCCGCATCTTTCACCCTTCACCAACACCCTTCACGCCTAAGCCCCTTTCACTGCCCTCCATTGCCGAGTTCCAGCCACCATTCACAGCCCTAGAACACCTTAAAATAAGCCTCAATATAGCCCCAAAGTCGCACAAAATACTCCCATTCACAGCTCCAATTCAGCGCCCAAAACAGTCCCGAAACACCCCTCACTGCACCTTGAACTGCACAGTTCGCCCCCTGTTCTGGTCAGTATTTGTTTCGACGTTAGCCTCCAAAACAGTCCTAAAATCATCTAGAAACCATCCCAAAAACCTCCAAAAAGTTTCCCTAAAAAATCCCCACAAACGCACCTCCCTAAGCCTTCAAAATCACCCAAAACAGTCCGCTAAACCATCAAGACAGTGACCTGAAACGTAGCAGCGATACAGCAGCGAAACGGACTTGAAACAGCAGCCCGAACAGCAAAACAACAAGGAAAGACGTTGAGTTGGTGAACTAAAAGAGTAGCGGATCATTCACCCTTCCAACGGACGTGTAACGCCCTTTCTTAGACGACAAAAGAGGTTAGACCTGAGGGCACCTTTCTACTTATCTTCTTTATTGTTGTTTTATTTATTTTGATATATAATTGCATGAGAGTCGTTTGAAGCATGATGTTGATTGTTGGATGAGCGGGATATGTGTTCTCTTTTGTGGTATATCGGATGGAAACCCGGACGTAAATTCCATAGCCGACTCCGAATGGACGGTAGTATGGTCTGCACTCGGGATACAATGCCACGTACCACTTAAGATACACGTATCTCGTCTCATCCTAATTTGTATTTGAGCATGTTATAGTCTTTAGGTTATATGTTTATTATTTAAAGCATGGTTTAATTTAGTTTGTTATTTATTTGTTAAAGCATGTTTAGGTTGTTCATTATGCATGTTCTTAGTTTATGATGTGTTTGGGTAATGATTTATACATGTTGGTTTAATGGTTCAATAGGCTTGTTGTGTTACATTGCGTGAAATTATTTGGATGAAAGCATGTTAGATCTAAGTACCCTTGAGCATGAATGATGAATAGATTCGGTTAGTTTATTGCACAAATTATATCATCACAAGTGACATAAGTAAGGGACCATTCCGAACCCAACGGTTTGAGGTCTTCCCTTGCGAGGGGTGAGTGCGGCCTTAAATCTTTGTCCCGGTTCACACCGGGTGGCGACTCCATGTTATTTCATACTTCCCAACTAGGCCGTGAGCCTAGAACAACGTCGCCCAGGTTCTGTTGTCTACACCGTCATGGTTAGACCATGATGGAAAATACTTAAGAAATAAGTTTCTCAAATACTTGAAAGAGTATAGTATTCTTTCAATGAGGACTCCTCCCGGAACACGTCAATTTGACGATGTGTCCGAACAGAGAAACCGAATTTTTTAGACATGATAAGGTTAATCATGAGTCGCTCTGAGCTACCATTTCCTTCAACGGATATGCTTAACAGTGCAAAACTTATTTTGAATAAGGTTCCATAAAATCTGTTTGACAGACTTCATATTAGATATGAACAGGAAAGAAACCGGGTTTTCTCATTCCTGAAAATTGGGAATGCTGGGCATATGTTTGGATGATACCAAACTAAAACCCAAATCGGATAAGTGCCTAAATAATGGTTATCCTAAGGAAACCAAAGTATAGTACTTATACAACTCACAAGAGAACAATTTAATTGTTGCTCACCATGCGGTTTTCCTAAGAGGAATACCTATATGCAGTGGTAAGTGGGAGGAAAGTAAAACTCGATGAAAATTGGAGTAATACTGTTCCAGGCACCGAGTCCTTAATGGAACATAAATAGTTCATCAAGGATGAAACTATACCAATAATCTTCGAATACACAAGAACCGCGTAAGTCGGAGAGAGTCAGAAAACAACCTGGGAGGTATGGGTTTCTGATCTCACCTCGTAAAGATGTCAATATTATTGAGGAACACGAACTGACTACGTATGAGGAGGTGATACAAGGTATCGACTCCCTATTATTGCAAAGTGCCATGATGTCTGAAATGGATCCCATGTATATCAACTAAGTTTGGATACTAGTTGATGTACCGAAAGGCATTGTGCCTATTGGTACTATATAAGTCTTCAAGTAAGACATACATGGAAGGCAACATACCAACGTACTAAGCTAGGCTTGTAGCGAAAAGGTATCGTTATCAATATTGTGTCGATTGCGACAAAACCTTTTACTTGTTGCCATGGTTAAATCCATTTGGATAATGCTTGCCTATGCTGCATGTTTCATTTATGAAATATGGCAGCTGAATGCCAAAACTGCTTTCCTTAACGGAAACCTTTTGGAGGATGTTTACAACATCCTGACGGTTTTGTCATACCAAAACGAGCAAATAAGGTTTGCAAGTCAATTCGATCCATGAATGGATTGAAGCAAGTATATCGTTCTTTGAAACTATCGTTTTGATGTAATCATAATGGTGTATGATTTAATTCAAAACGAAAATGATTCTTGTGTATATAAGGAGGTTAGTGGGAGCGCACTGACAATGAATGTCTTAAATAATGATGATATGTCATTTCTTGGAAATGATATTTCCCATAATACAATCGGTGAAAGCTTGGCTTTCATGAAAAATTCTTCGTAGAATTATTGAGAGAAACAACCTTTATTCTAGGAATAAAGATCTACTGGAATAGATCTAAAGGTTGTTTATACTCTCTGAGAACTCGTACATTGAAATATATGTACATGACCTGGTGTCTCATATGCTTTGAGCATATGGAGTCACAATCAGGCCAATCCAAGTGATAGTCACTGGATTGATGTTAAGAACATCCTTTAGTTTCTTAGACGAACTAAGGATGCTGTCTTAAACTATGGAGAATGAGAACTTGAAGTGATTGGGATCACTGCTGCAAGTTTCAAAACCGATAAAACGACTATAAGTCGTAACAACGGTACTATAAAGTTTGAAAAACGGAACAATGAGCTGGAAATCTTCCAAGCAAGATAATGTTACCAAATAAACAATAAAAGCGGGATATTGCTGCAGTTGAGGCAGGAATAGAAGCCATTTGGGTCGATAATAATCCTAATTAGATTAGGAATAGTTCTGTTAGCAGTTGAGCTGGGCTACAACACATGCTAAAGAATTAATGGTCTCATCAACGATCCAGATAAATACTTCATATATTCATCTGATTCGTTCGGATCATACATCATAGTGATGTGGTGATCGAATAAATCGCATCAGATGATAATCTTGTAAATCCACTGACGAAAGCATTTCCTCAGCAGAAATTTGAGCGAACCGTACATAGTTCGGGTGTAGGACACTTGAGTGATTGGCTATTGGCCAAGTGGGAGATTGTTGGACGATTATGGCCCATAGCATCACTATTTGTACAGATCATGGTGTTGTTGTACAAATTAACTATGTGACAAAGGAAATTCCTCTTTTATCATTTGTAATTAGATTACCAAGATGTATAAATGATAAAAGGTCCTTATGATTAGTTCCGGATTGAGATGATATGAGACAGTATCAATCCACGAAGGTTTAATCATTAAATATCCCTAGTCGTAGTATTATCGAGATTGGACATCGATAATGTGGAATAGACTAGTATACACTTGTGCGCGTTGTGGTAGCATAACAGCATAGTTCTCATATATTTGGGTATAGGATACTCATGCAAGTGTAATAGGAGGTTGTGTTTACCGATGGTACGGAAACAGCTTCGCTCTGGATAGACCCCTCGGAATTCCATTGGTAGTATGACTATGTGTCTATGGAAGTCCGAATCAGGTAGGTGTATTTGGTCTTAACCTGAGACTTGCACCGCTAATACTTGCGACAATCAATATACTTTGGTTTTGGTCGTCCAGGGCTTTAACAGGTTATGTGTACGCCTTTTCTGGGTATATTGAGAATCGTAGTGTATTAGGTGTGATGTTGAGATGGAAGTATCACTCCAGTCATAGTAGAGATGATGATCACGTAGGATACGGAACTGGTGCTCTTATATGCTGCAACTATCGGGATATTATTGTAGAACACAGAAATCGGCGATGCTGTTCTATTCTCACGGCCTAGTTGGGAGTACGGAGTAGCCCGCAGGGGAACTAAACCGGAGAAATAACATGGAGTCGCCACCCGGTGTGAACCAGGACAAAGATTTAAGGCCGCACTCACCCCTCGCAAGGGAAGACCTCAAACCGTTGGGTTCAGAATGGTCCCTTACTTATGCCACTTGTAATGATGTGATTTGTGCAATATCTTAACCGAATCTATGCAACATTCATGCTCAAGGGTAATCTACGCCTAAGTCCGCATGCATAATAATAACAATGAGAACCTATATCTAAGTTCGCATACTTCAAAGTAAGTTGTCATAACGGCAAACACGCAATAACATACAATCATCACACAAGCATGCTCAATTATCTAATGCGGGAAATAAATAATAATCTAAGCATAAATATAAATTAAATCCCTAATGTGAAAATAGCCTAATCATGCATAAAGAAATAACTTTCTATCGACTAAATCATGCTTAAGATGAATGACATGCTAACAACATAATCATGCTTTAATAACAAATAAATAACCTTCAAACTACAACATGCTCAAACACAAGTTTGGGTGAGACGAAATACGTGTCTCTTAAGTGGTACGTGGCGTTGTATCCCGAGTACAAACCGCACTACCGTCCATTCGGATTCGGCTACGGAATTTACGTCCTGGTTTCCATCCTATATACCACAAAAGGGAAAACATATTCCGCTCATCCAACAATCACATCATGCCTTAAACGACTCTCATGCGATAATATTTCTAAAATAAATAAAATAAACGAAAGATAATAAATAAAAGGGTGCCCTCAGGTCTAACCTCTTTTGTCATCTCAAGAAAGGGCATTGTTTTCGGGGCCGATTCTCTATCCCCAGTGGAGTCGCCATCTGTAGGAGCGAAGCGGGTTTACCGATATACCTATGATGTTCGGAGATCACGACACTGTTGGGCTCGCAGCCCGTAGAGAGTACGGAGTAGCCCGTGGGGACTAAACCATAGAATAAATGAGTCACCACCCAGTGTGAACTGGGAAAAGATTTAAGGCCGCACTCACCCCTCGGAAGAGAAGACCTCAAACCATTGGGTTCAGAATGGTCCCTTACTTATGCTAGTATAATGGACGGGTTCACACAATGGTATAGCCAAGTCTTATGCAGTTCATGCAAGATAATTCAAATAAACTCACAAATTTACACACCAATAAACATTAATATAAATAAAAGAAAACTAAATTAAGAAATACAAGGTATGATAACAAGAATCATAATAATCAAAAGTAAATAAAGAGTCAATAAATAAACAGTAAACAAAAGGGGGATTTGTCACGCATATGAGTATTTCCCGAGTGGTACGTAGAGTTGTATCCCAAGTATAGACTGCATTACCGTCATTCGGATTCGGCTATGGAATTTACGTCTGGGTTTCTATCCGATATACCACAAGAGATAATACCATACCTAAATCATTAATGTAATGTAAATAAAAAAAAATAGACATGAAATAATATAATAAAGAACAAATAAAATAAAGGCGAAATAATAACGACAAATAATATGCAAAAAGATAAATATCAAACCAAATGCGAAATAATAAAATAACGGTGAATAATAATAATAAAATATAACGGAATGCCAAAAAAGAAATTCCATTTGTCTTAATTAAGTCTAACCGACCATATAGACGCTAACAAAGTTATTACCTAATGATGAGCGGAAAATATATCAATATTTAACCGCCTCTTTTACTTAATATTTTGTTTAGTTTCTCGGGTTTGATGAACGTTTTGATATGTTTTATTTTATTTTGCAGATAAAATAATATTGGGACTTAATGAAATCATTTAGGATGAAATGTGGATCAAATAAGGGCAATTATTGGACTTGATATATTAATTTTGGAGATTGGAAACTTGAAAGGGCGTTTTTGACGAAGTGCAGTTTTGGAAATTCCAGTTTTGCGCATCTGTTGTATTTTGGGCATAACTTCTTACTCAGATATCGGATTGGGCTGATTCAAGTTCCAGATTAAAGAAGACTCCAAGATCTACAACTTTGAAAGAGAAAATATTTTCAAATTCTGATGATTTCATGACCGAAATTGATGAACCATCCAGAAGTTTGTAGTGTGTAATTATTAAAGTCATTATCAATCATTTTCAAAGCAAAATATTAATTAATAAATAATTAATAAAAATTATCAAATCACCACCAAACAAGATAAGAAATTAGTGGAGCAATAATGGATTTGGTGGAGCAATTAGATAAGCAATTAGTGGAGCAATTAATAATTTATTTGGTGGATGATTTGATGGTGGCAAAATTTTGCCTATAAATACCAAGCCATTTCATTTGTAAAATTCATACTTTCTTCTAAGGAATTCCTTAAGAATACTAAGAAGATTGTATCTTGTTTGTTTATTTATAGCTTTTAGTAATTAATTTTCGTTTTTGCACTTTCTTTTCTTTACTTTTCAGTTTTTACTTTCCGCAATTTACTTTTACGCACAGTACTTTTCTTTCTTTAATTTTCAGTTTTTACTTTTCAGTAATGAGGGGGTAACTCCCCTTTTGTTGGGGTAAAAGGTAAAACTTTTATTACTAATATTTAGATTAATCTCCCTTAATTATAATATATAAACTAGTTAAAACCTGACTTAACGAGGATACCGCCATATTGGTCGGTTGGTAATTATTTAAATTGGTTTTAACCTGACTAAACTGGATACCGCCTGATTGGTCGGTTGGTAATTAATTATTAATTTGACTTAATCTGGATACCGCCTATATGGCTGGTTGGTAATTATCATGCAAAGTTAATATATTATATTAAGGGAGATATCTAAAATAGAAGTAATAAAAGTGGATCCTTTTACCTCAGTATTTTCTTTTATTGTAATTTTACTTCATTTACTTTTTAGCAATTTACTTTCAGCATTTAATTTTTAGCAATTTACTTTTCAGCTTTTACTTTATGTCTTTTACTTTTCAGCATTTTTATTTTATGTCTTTTATTTTTAAGTTTTTACTAGCCCTAGTTATGTGTTAGTTATCTGGGGTTGTGATGAATTCTAATATCACCGGTTTATAAGGGGTTATTTTATAGTTTGGGTAATTTAAAGGTTTACTTATTAAGTCTTAAGCTTAATGCTTCTTGTTGTCTGATCACCAATAAGATTGATATGGTAAATCTAAAATGAACTAGACATAGGGATTTTAGATTTCAGCCTTAGACTTAATAACCCACGATCTTCCTTGAGGATAGATAACCCTTTAATAGATTTCCTTACAGGATAGGAATATACCTGTCGGGCGGGGGTAGCCATAATTGGAACTTAAACTTAATGAATCCAGATAATTTGGTTGACATAGACATATGGTTCAATTGGGTTAAACTGGGTATTTGCGTCTGACCATCGACAGAGGCTTTTGCATAATTTAGTGTTCCAGGTTAGTAACCGATTTATTATACAAACATAAAATAATCACTTCATCTTTTAAAAGATATAGAATGATTCACAACCCTATATCTTTGTGTCTTTTGTTATTTTCCTTAGTATTTTCTTTTTCCTTTTTATTATTTAGTAAATCTACAATCAACCAAATCAATCAAGCAATCATTCTCTTCTCCCTCAATTAGATATCTGTAAATAAATAGATTCAATAATTAATAATAACAGTAGGAATTAAGTCCTCGTGGGATCGATATTTTTATACTACTTGAACGATACGTGCGCTTGCGTTATACGTGTGTGTTTACGCCGGTCACCTAAACCGACCATATAGGCGGAAACTACCATATAGGCGGAACTACGTCTGGAATGTAAAACCAACCATATAGGTGGTAAATAAGGTTGTTACCTAAACCGGCCATATAGGCGGTACTAATTAATCCAAATTTTAATTAAAATAAGAGAGATTAATCTAATTTATTATATTAAAAGTCTCAACTTTTCACCCAAGCAGAATGAGATTACCTGCTCATGCTCTAAATGAAAACACATTAAATTTTATTAATTAAATAAAAAGAAAATACAAGAAAACTTAAATAAATAAACAAGACAATTTCCTTTAGGTTTTCATGGAGAAATTCCTCTAAAGAAAGCATGAAAAAATTACAAAGTTTAGCTAGTATTTATAGGCAAATCTAAAGGCTTCCACCAATTTCTCCACCAAACATGGCACCAAATCCTCCATAAAATATGCAAGCATGTTTGGTGGAAGTTTGACAATTTTCATTTTTTTATTTTATTATTATTTTTTTGTTTTGAAAATGACTTTAATAATTACACATAACACACTTTCAAAGGTTTTATAAATTTTGGTCATGGAAACTTCAGAATTTGAAATTATTATGAACTTCAAAGTTGTAGATCTTTGAGTCTTCTTTAATCAAGAACTTGCATCACCTCAATCCGATATCAGAGTAAAATGTTATGGCTAAAATACAACAATTACGCAAAGTTGGAATTTCCGAAATTGTACTTCGTTAGAATGCCATTTCAAGTTTCCAATCTCCAAAATCAAAATGTCAAGTCCAGATTTTGCCCTTATTTATTCCACATTTCATCCTGATTGATTCCATTAAGTCTCGATTTTATTTTATCTGCAAAATAAACTAAAACACATCAAAACGTTCATAAACCTCAAGAAACTATACAAAATATTAAGTAAAATGGGCAGTAAATATTGATATATTTTTCGCTCATCACACCCCCAAACCTAATATTTTGCTAGTCCTCGAGCAAAACAATAAAATAAAATGCAATAAAGAATTAAAATTAAATTAAGCCACTTTCGTAGGGATCACAGTTGCATTTAGCGTATGCAACAAGCCTTTAAACCCATAGGTGTCCCTAGTGGATGAGTTGTAGTCTTGTGAGGGCTTACAGTGACGATACCCACAAACGTCAATCTAATACACACAAAAGCAAAAAGAAAAGAGAAAAGAGAATAAACAATTTAGTGACTAAACAAGTGAAATGTCTTATCCAAGTTAATAGTTGTTTTCTTTCTTTCTAAATTACCAAATAAGTAAATTCTCCGATTATTTTTATCATTCTTCATATACACAACCAACAAGGTATTAATCAAATCATTATGCCCACCATATTCATAAGTGTAGTTGAAAAAAGAGTAATATTTTTGTCCTAAAGTTATATAGAATTCACACTTTTTTTGGCAATGGATTTTTTATTATTTATTTATAACATCTTCAATCCATGTAGCGAGCTTTGGGCCAGTGACTCCCAAACCAGTTGGATTTAGGGCACTAATTTTAAGACACCTTTACAGACTTAATTACTCAGATTTTATATATCTTGTTTTTTACAACATCTTCAATCCATGTAGCAAGCTTTGGGCCAGTGACTCCCAGCCAGATGACTTTAGGGCACTAGGTGTTAAGACACCCTTACAGACTTAATTACTCACTCTCGGATTTCATATGTCTATTTTTTTTACAACATCTTCAATCCATGTAGCGAGCTTTGGGCCAGTGACTC
>SKCR01053267.1:0-61716 GCA_019454045.1 Zanthoxylum bungeanum | reverse complement strand
TCTACAGTCAGCTCAGCCTCCAAGACTATTCCCATCTTGGCCAGCTCATCAATGTCAGCTATCATTTGAGTCCCGTGGGCCTCAACTGAAGCGCCATCAGTCATACGGGAGCGAAAGAGTTTCTTCACCAACTCATACCTCTCCATCCGCTTATTAGTACGGTGAAGATCCTTTAGTCTAGCCATCATATTATAAGGATCCAAGTCCCTATTCTGGCGACGAAAGTGTTGAGTCATGGAAGCAAGCATGATCGACTGAGTTGTATCACAATCATCGCTATGAGTTCTCCATAACTCCAGCTCAAGTGGCTCAGTGGGCCTCGGCCCGAGAGGTCTCTGTATGGTGTACAACAGCCTCTCTGCCCCAAGGACTATCCTCAGGTTCATTTCCCAGTCAGCAAAGGTGATGAAAATCAAGTCCCTAATCTTCTTCCATGCATTCGGCCAAGGTGATGAAAAATTACCGATTTCGTTTTCAATCCAATCGAATCACAAATCGTCATTTTATGTTCGTTTAAAGTCATCCAATGATCTTATAAACAACAAATCATCATCTCCATGGTCTAGGTAGTATTCGGCCAAGCCTCTCCAAGAGGGGAAAAATTAATCCAATTTATTTTTCATGAAATTGATAATGTATAACATAATGTAACATACATTTAAGCATACTTAATCAATCAAAATCATCAAATCATGCTTCAATCAATTTTGCCCAAATATTACCCTAATATATTTTCATGCTCTTTAAGCTCTGATACCATTGTTGGAAATTCTAATCCATGTCCCAAGATCAAAAGAGCAAACAAAACATATAAATGTATGAACAATATTGAAGTATGGCGGAATCATACTCACAAAGATCGGAATGCGGATGCGTTGATGAAACAAAAAATTTTCTCCTTTGTGCAGTGAGGGTTTCGGCCAAACAGAAAAGAGAAGCTCCAAGCAATTTTTGATCCTTCCAAGCTCTAAGATTAGTTTCCCATAACACCTTTGTATGATCCCTTGATGGTGCTAGCCAAAGATTGTATTAAAGTTCTAAACTTATACACTTTCTTCACAAAGTTCTTAAGAAAATGGAAGAAAAATGGAGAGCCAAAACTGCAGTGAAGTTTCGGTCATGAGAGGGAGAGAGTGTTGATTTTTGTTACAAAAATCAATTTATTTTATGCCATAATATTTATTAAATTAATAATAAACTTATGACACAAATCATGCAATGGCTTAGAGTGTCAAACACTCAAACTCCATGCAAAACCATTGAGTGTATTGTACACTATCACCATGCAATGTATTAACAATTAAATAATGCATAAAATGACATGTGTCATGTGGGCCCCACACAACCCAAATGAAAGTGGGCCCACGCGTACTCACGCGTTCGGGTTCGATATTTCCGAAATACCAAACTTTCGTCGCGACGTTAATTAAATCGAATTTAAAAAATAAATAATGCGCCTAGTGAAATTATTATTTACGTCGCTAACGAATTAATTCTAAATTAACTCGTTTGCCCGAATTAAAATCTAATTTTAATTTCGCGTCGAAATCGAATTTCGATTATTATATCGAATATAATAATTTTACGATTAATTCCAAATTAATCGTTCTCTCTCTATGTATAGTACTTTATCCAAGATAAAGTCTCTCCGTAATTAATCCAAGATTAATCGAGTTTGAATCATACGTCATTGGTGAATCTTCGGGAAGCGACCCAAGAGATCTCTGGATATGTTGGCAGTAAATACGGCCGTCAGATTATCCGAACACGTACGTACCAAGTACTACGTTTTTACCGATTTACAAGACAAGGTTAGCCTCTAGCAAAACGCCATGCCTACCCAATTCTCCAGAAATATTCTTATTGGAATATAAGATCTATAACAGGCGTAGTATACCGTAGTATAGTGTATACTGATCCAGTATCGGATGATCACATGTAAGGCCTGGGGCTGGAGATGTGTCTGCCCCGTACGATACATATATCGGACATCAAGCAACTAGTCTCTTTGAATCGGATAATCCTGACCTGTCATATTATCCCGATGGTTGCAACCATTATAGAGTACTAGTTCTGTATCCTGCGCGATCATCATCTCCATATGTCTGAAGTGATACTTTCCGTCTTGACATCACACCCAATACAGTACGATTCCGATAAACCTAGAAGAGGTGTACACAGAACCTGTTAAAGCCCTGCACGACCAAAACTAAAGTCTACCGATTGTCGCAAGTACTAGCGATGCAAGTCTCAGGTTAAGACCATATGCACCTACCTTGAAGCGGACTCCCATAGACACGCAGACATACTACCAATGGGATTCCGCGGGGTCTATCCAGAGCGAAGCTGTTTTCCGTACCATCGGTAAAACACAACCTCCTACCGCACTTGCATAAGTATCCAATACTCAAATATATGAGAACTATGCTGTTGTGCCCTCACAACACGCACAAGTGCAGTACTAGTCTATTCCGCATTATCGATGTCCAATCTCGATAATACTACGACTAGGGATATTTAATGATTAAAACCTTTATGGATTGATATTGTCTCATATCATCTCAATCCGAATTAATCATAGGGACTTTTACCATTTATATATCAAAGTAAATAAATTACAAAACGGTAAAAGGCAATTTCATTACTACATAGTTAATTTTGTACAATAATACAATATCATTTACAAAATAGTGACGCTATGGGTCATTACTGTCTAACAGTCCAACACCAGAAAATGAGACTTTGGTCATCTTAACCTGAATACATGATTCACAAGTTGGATAAGGTTCAATGGTGAGATCTGGTATCAAACTATTCCTAACCAATTAGGTAAAGCGTTTAAAGCCTATATGACCTAGCCTCATATGCCAAAGTTCATTATTGTTAAATACAAGTAAACTACATTTATTAATCCTAGTATTTACAATATCTCTAGAAGTATGCAATGTGTAATGACCATGTTCATTTGGACAACAAAAGGATCTGAATATTATATTTATCATATAAATACAAAGAACAGTTCTTAATATTAACATGATAACCTTCTGTATCCAATACAAAAAGAGATATAATATTTGCTACACATCCTGGTACAATAGAGCAATCATATAACAAAAGGCTCCCATTCGGCATGAGGATCTCGCATACTCCCACTACAATTGCATCCAGAGAGTCTCCACTCCCAAAATGCAACTGCATCTCTCCAGGCTTCAGCTTCTTACTTTCCTTCAACACCTGCAACGAATTGCAAATGTGAACATGACAAGTAGAATCCAAAATCCAGCTAGATGTAACAGCTTCACAAGCTAGTGAGCTATCAATAACTGGAAAAATCCATATTGTATGAAGGCTTAGTCTCAAATCATCAGAAAAACCCTAAAATGCTCTCAACTCCCCTTCCCCCTCGGCGACTCCCTCATCTGATCGTCGTGAGCCTTTATCTTTTCACCCCTTAATTGTTTTTTCCTTTTCTTCCTAATCATAAACCGCTTTATTGATTCTATCGGTACTCATTTTTTCCTTCACCCTCGTTTCCCCCTTGCCCCTCATCTGACCCATTTTTTCTTCTTTCACCGATGTCTGTTTCTGGTTTTCCGGATCTGGGGACGCGCCGCCCTGCTGTGGGTAGTCCGACCGTCCGATCTGTTCTCGGCCAGCCTTCTGTTACCTATGTGCCTGTTGCCGTTTCTCCGTTGTTGGACCCTGTTTCGATTCTTTTTTGTTCTTCATCGGGTCCGATGAACTCTCGTGCGATGAGTTTGCAGTTTCTTCTCGTAGAGTACTTTTGCTTTTCGTCTGTTGGTTTGGTATGATGTCCCACTCCCCCTTTGTCTGGTCTATCTGTTTCCAGTTCGGCCTCCTTGTCGATTCAAGTTGTTGCCCCTGTTGCCGTTGAAGCTGCGGGGCTGGTAACTTCGAAGGTTTTCAAGAATGTGAGGTATGTGGGAGAGAAGTTGGTGCCTAAGGAGTGTCATGTTTCTGGTGCTATTGATGTTTTTTTATGGTGAAGGTTTTGTTGCTGGTTGTGAGGTAGGGTCTGTACCGGGTTGTGATGCTGTTGAACGCCATACTGGTAAGGAGTCGGTGGGTTTTATTGAGGCTGTTGAGGCCGAGTTTGTGTTACTGTGGGACTTGATGTTGTTTCAACGATTGGTTTTGGGGGGACTATTTTGGCTACGGCAATAGATGACTTTCTTGTTGTAGTGACTGGTGATGCCGTGTGTGTGAGTCTTGTTACTGGTGGTGTTGAGGCTGTATTAGAGCCTGTTATTGTCACTGTTGAACACCCTTCTGGTGAGGAGTTGGTGTGTAATCTTGGAACTGTTATGGCCGATTCTGGAAATATCGTAGGGTAGTGTTCTATTTCGGGGACTGATTCAGGGGGGACTGGTGTTGCCGTGGCAGTTAGTACCGTTGTTCCTATTATAGTGACTAGTGATAATGTGTGTGTGAGTACATTTGCTGGTGGCCCTAAGACTGTGACTGTGCCTATTAATGATTCTAAGGCTAATCCTTATGTAGTGAGTCTGAGTGCTTTCGCTGCCACCATTGATTCTTATATTGTTACTACTGCTGGTGCCAAATGTTTGGGTGCCCAAGTGTCGACACGCCAGGGGTTTGGGGGCATAAGAGCTGTAGGTTCTTTCAACTATGCTAGAGCGTTGAATAGTTCTAACGGAGTAGATATTCCTGATCCGGTGTCTATTTCTACTACCTTACATTATGTTGAACCGAATGTTACTGATGGTCGGGTTAATGTATGCCCTCATTTAGAGGTTGCTGAAGAAGGAATTGTATTCTGGCATAGCACATTAGTGGGGTATTTCGTGGGTAAAAGGATAGAGTTTCAAATTGTTAACTCAATTGCTCACAATATTTGGGGGAGGATTGGCTTGCGGGAGGTTCTGACCTCTGATAATGGGTTCTTCCTATTTAAATTTGACAGTTTTCAAGAAGCCTGTGCGGTTTTGGATAAAGCCCCGTGGCATATGGCTAATAGGCCGTTGGTTTTCAAGCTTTGGCAATCGGGATTACCTTTGACTTAGGAGGACCTCTTTAAAGTTCCGGTGTGGTTTAGACTTTTTATTCCGCCTTTTGAGTTCTGGACTGTGAATGGACTTAGTTCTGTAGCCAGTGCGGTTGGTAGACCTCTCAATGCTCACCATATTACCCTTTCTAGGAAACAACTCAATTTTGCTCGAGTATGTGTTGAAATTGATGCTCGGAACCCCATTGTCGAGGATATTGATTTCCAGTGTCCTAATGGTACTTGGTTACAAGTAAGGGCTGAATTTTAGTGGGTTCCTGCGAAGTGTACTACTTGTGAGGTTTTTGGTCATTCGTTGAATTCTTGCCCTATGAAGGCTCATAGTTGGGAGGATAGCAAGCCTTCTCAGTCCAGGTGTAGGCACTGCATTTTTTCATGTAAGTCCCGATGATGAGTCTCACATGGAGACACTACCTCTTTAAATTATGGAAGTCGCGGGAAATGGACGTCGGAAGGGAAGAGTCAGGAATTGACATCTTATTGGATTTAATTCGCTTGTTTAGCTTCGGGTTTGCTTGTTGGACCTCTGTTTTAAAACACACCCACCTAGCCCAAAACCAAAGCCATACGTCCACCTAGGCCAAGACCATTAAATCACATCCAATAATAATTAAAACATTTAAAACACATGTCAAAAATTAAATTAAATCAAATTAAATTAAATCAAATCCAATTAAATCAAAAAAAATCTCATTCCTAAATTAAATAAATCAAATCAAATCTCATAAATCACATTCCTAATTAAATTAAATCACATGCCTAAACAAAATGAAATCAAATCAAATCCCAATAATCATCTTCCTAACTAAAACAAATTACCTCCCTAATTAAAGATATCATTTCCTTATGATACACAAATTAAATATTCCCCCCATAATTACAATATTCTTTCCCTACCTATACAAGGATAACCCCAACCCTCTCCTATAAAAGAAAACACAAGCCAAACCCTTGGACCCTGTCTTATTCATCAAACAGCACAAAATAAACCCTATAACGCCCCTCACGCCACTCGGCAATCACTCACCCAGCAAAGAGAGACACGCCTCTCACTAGTACCTTCACGTCACACTCAGCCCTCACGGACCACGCACAACTACACGCCCATCCTTCTCTCTTCTTCAATTCACTCAACACTCAATACACAGCCCTCTCATCACACGCGCACCACCCACACATAAGCAGCCTTCAACGCAGCCCTTACTAATAAACACAAAGACTACTGCCCCCACTACCGACTACAATAGACCTCAACTTCACACAATTTCTCACACAATATACCACACACTGCCAACCACAAGTAGCCCCATCAACACTCACGCCACATCCCCTACTTCAGGTCACACAACCCTAAAAAGCCACCCCTCACGCCTAAAAACAGCAACAAACTCAGCCCTCAACTTCACGCACCAAAAAAACCATCCTCTAACCAGTCCACAACATCACCGAAACTACCCATAAGCTGCACCTCCAAACTGCCGCATAAACCCACCAGAAAACCCCCATGAAACCACTGAAAATAGCCCATGAAACCACCAAAAATAGCCCCTGAAACCACCAAAAATAGCCCCTGAAACCAGCCCCTGAAACCACCAAAAACAACCCGTGAAACCAGTCCTTGAAACACCAAAAACACCCCATAAAACCAGCCACTGAAACACTAAAAACACCCTATGAAACTAGCCACTGAAACCAGCCCCTGAAACCACTGAAAATAGCCTCTGAAACCAGCCCCTAAAACACTGAAAATAGCCCATGAAACCAGCCCCTGGAACCACTGAAAATAGCCCCTGAAACCACCGAAAATAGCCCATGAACACGCCCGAATACCCCTAAAACAGCCCCTGACTTAAACGCCAAACTTCCTTCTAGCAGCCTCTGAAACAGTCCCCTATTTACCTCAATACAGTGACCAGAAAATACAGTGAAAATAGTAGCGAAACAGAGTGAAAACAGCAGCCCAAACAACGAAACATCGTAGGAAAATGTTGAACCAGTGAACCGGAGGAGTTGCGGAGCATCAACCCTTCAGACAACCGCGTACCGCACTTTCGAGAGACGACTAAAGAGGTTAGACCTGAGGGCACCTTTTTATTTATTCTCTTTTATTTTTATTTATTTTATTACTTTATTTCGTATGAGTATTGTGGATTGGTGCATGATGTGATTTTTGGATGAACGAAATATGTGTTCTCTCTTGCAGTATATCGGATGGAAACTCGGACATAAATTCCGTAGCCAAATTTGAATAAACTGTATTGCGGTTTGCACTCGGGATACAATGCCACGTACTACTTGAGAGATTCACATGTTTCGTTTCATCCAACCTTGTGTTCGAGCATGATTTAGTCTAATAAGTTATTTATTTTCTTAAGCATGATTTAGTCGTTAGCATGTCATTTATTTTTAAGCATGATTTAGTCGTTAGTATGTTATTTCTATATGTATGATTTAGTTATTTGCTTTCGCATTAGGAATTTAATTTGCGTTTATGTCTAGGTTGTTATTTATTCGTGTATGATAATTCAATATGCTCATGAGATTATTGTGTGTTATCGTGTGTTTGCCGTTATGATGATTTACTTTTAAAGCATGCAAACTTAGATATAGGTTTTATTTTCATGCACGTGAACGTAGAAATAGAATACTCTTGGGAATATATATGTTGCATAGACTTAGTTAAATTATTGCACAAATCCGTTCATTACAAGTGGCATAAGTAAGAGACCATTCCGAACCCAACGGTTTGAGGTCTTCCCTTGCGAGGGGTGAGTGCGGCCTTAAATCATTTTCCCGGTTCACACCGGGTGGCGACTCCATTTTTAGTTCTCCGGTTTAGTCCCCCGCGGGCTACTCCGTACTCCCAACCAGGCCGCGAGCCTAGAACAGCGTCGTCAATTTCTGTGTCTTATAGTCTGGCGACTCCACTGGGGATAGAGAATTGGCCCCGAAATAATGTCTTGTAATTTTTTTGATTTGTGTTTTAGTTAACTGTATCTACAGTGGGTTGATGGGGGTTTAATCAAAGGTATTATTAGAGCTTGGTAATGGTTTTGTGTCTTCCTTCATTCACTACCTTTCTATAAGGAAAAGCTTTGAAGGCACCTAGATAATCATTCACTTGAAGCTTACCGTGATGAAGGACTAATTTGGAGGACTTGATGTTTATTCCTATCACCAAGGCGATAAGAGCCTAAGAGGCTTGGGTATTTAAGAGAGTTCGCTCCACCCTCCCTCTGGGGAATCTACAATAGCAAATCCATTTAACAGTCACACGCACCATAACTCGTTGGCACGTACCTTGAGGTATAAAAAAGGTGCGCTCACATGGTCGCTTGAACCCTTGAGTGGGGAGTCTTAGTTGTGGGCAATCCTTCGTCAGCGGGAGCCTTTGTCCATACCCCTATAAACCCGCATATGAACTGTAGTTGTAGGACCAATAGAAACTATTCCTTTATGCTTACGTTTAGGACCATCGTCATTTGGATTCAGTTGGACTTTTTTCCATGAGGTATGGGCTTGTTTGGCCATTTAAACTGGGACGAGTCCGTGCTTTATGGCAATTGGGCCAAAAGCTTCTAAAATGCCGATGGGCCATTTTGTGTTTAGGCCTTTTTATCATTTGAAGTTGTTTAGCCATGTTATCGCAAAAGTGTAAACCTGTTGGGCCTTTTCAACTGGGACAAGTTTGCACCGCGCAATAGTATGATTGAATGCTTTAAAATGATAATGGGCCAACTTGTATGAAAACCTTGACGGGCTTAGAAAGTTCAGATGGTCGGAAGGATATATGTTGTTTTGATAACCACTTGCATCTCATGCATCTCATGCATACACGCATCATGTTAACCCCGTGTCTTAAAAGCCATCATAGATATCCGTTGGGTTAGGAAAAAAAAGACTTGTCAAAGAAGAGTTTAGCAAACATGGATATCGGGGAAAAGGAAACCGAGGAACAGAAAACTTTACGGCAATGATAGAAAGACCATTGTGAAAAAAAGGGAAAAAAGAACAGAAAAAAAGAAAAAAAAAGAGAGAAAAATTGTTTGTTCTTAGTCCCTAATAGTTAGGCATAAGTCCAATGATGAAATCGTTTGCTTTAGGGAGAAATCTTAGAAACGATAAACTCTTGATGTGCTTTTATCTGATACTTTGAGTGATTGATCTATGTTAGACTCGTAAGCACTTGATTATGGTTTTTAGCAGTGAAAACCTGAGTAGTTAGCAAAGTGACTAGTTGAAGAAATTGTAGGTCGGTGAATGACCGTTTGCTTAGATGTTTATCTTCATTTGCTTATGTTATGAAGTGTGGTATGGTTGAAAATGAAAGAAAAGTCTCTAAAGAAAAGAATTGAACCACCTATAACCGATAAGCGTGAAGCTACCCATGGGCGAGTATTAGGACCACCATGAGGAGAAATGCTACCTTAAAGGGTAGGTGTGTTAAAAAAAAGGAGAAAGAAAAAAAAAGAAAAGAAAAGAAAAGAAAAAAGAAGAAGTTTAAAATGAAAAGAAAAAAAAAGAGACAAAAGAGAAAGAAAACCATACCACATTGAGCATAGAAAAGCAACTGCAGGCATAATTGAGACATCTAGGTTGGTTTGACCCATCGATCCCAATTTTTTGACGAAATGATTGAGTTGGCTCACCTGGGGATGAATCTGCAAAGGAACCTTTGCACACACACACTTTGAGTCTGGCTTAGATCATTTATTCAAAGACTTGGATTTGAGTTGCGTTGAATGTTTTGAAGGTTCTCTGGTTTCATTACTGAGCATTCTTTGACGACAATAATATGTGTAACTATTGGGATTATTTCGTAGAATGTGATATAGTATGATGATATGGAATGCCACATCACGTGGTTCACCTTGACCTATTACAAGCAGCGAAGAGCAGAAAGCTAAATCAAGACTGGGGGCGACCAGTCTACCACCCCACAAATAAGGGAAACAACGAGATCTTGAGCCATGAGATAAAAGAGAACCAACCAATCACCAGAAGAGAACTGGCAGAAGGAAATTGCAAGCAGACCCAGGAGGCGACCAAAGACTTTTGTAGGAAAGAAGCACCGAAGAGCACAAGGAAGACCTAACCTATCAGAATAGGAAACACATTCATGCATGCATGCATACACGTCATATACACACAATCTTTGTCTTGTTTTTATTTACAGGTTTTAAAGAAAATGAGAAAGCGGAAAATGCAAGCCAACCAGAAACATCAACATAGCATCATCAGTTTCGGGAATGAATCCTAGGGCCGAGGCCCACAATATCAGCAGTTTGGGCAATGAATCCCAGGGTCAAGGCCCACATCATCAGAGTTTTGGAATGAATCCCAGGGTCGAGGCCCACATCAGCAGAGTTTTGGAATGAATCCGAGAATGAATCCCAGGGTCGAGGCCCACATCGTCAGAGTTTTGGAATGAATCCCAAGGTCGAGGCCCACATCGTCAGAGTTTTGGAATGAATCTGGGAATGATTCCAAGTGTCGAGGCCCACATCGTCAGAGTTTTGGAATGAATTCGGGAATGAATCCCAGGGTCGAGGCCCACATCGTCAGAGTTTTGGAATGAATCCGGGAATGAATCCCTGGGTTGAAGCTCACATTATCAGCAGTTTTGGGAATGAATCCCAGGGTCGAGGCCCACGTTATCAGCAGTTTCGGGAATGAATCCCAGGGTCGAGGCCCACGTTGTCAGCAGTTTCGGGAATGAATCCCAGGGTCGAGGCCCACGTTATCAGCAGTTTCAAGAATGAATCTCAGGGTCGAGGCCCATATTGTCAGAGTTTTGGAATGAATCCCAGGGTCGAGGCCCACATCAGCAGAGTTTTGGAATGAATCCGGGAATGAATCCCAGGGTCGAGGCCCACATCGTCAGAGTTTTGGAATGAATCCCAGGGTCGAGGCCCACATCAGTAGAGTTTTGGAATGAATCGGGAATGAATCCCAGGGTCGAGTCCCACATCGTCAGAGTTTTGAATGAATCCCAGGGTCGAGGCCCACATCAGCAGAGTTTTGGAATGAATCCGAGAATGAATCCCAGGGTCGAGGCCCACATCGTCAGAGTTTTGGAATGAATCCGGGAATGAATCCCAGGGTCGAGGCCCACATCGTCAGAGTTTTGGAATGAATCTGGGAATGATTCCAAGTGTCGAGGCCCACATCGTCAGAGTTTTGGAATGAATTCGGGAATGAATCCCAGGGTCGAGGCCCACATCGTCAGAGTTTTGGAATGAATCCGGGAATGAATCCCTGGGTTGAAGCTCACATTATCAGCAGTTTTGGGAATGAATCCCAGGGTCGAGGCCCACGTTTTCAGCAGTTTTGGGAATGAATCCCAGGGTCGAGGCCCACGGTGTCAGCAGTTTTGGGAATGAATCCCAGGGTCGAGGCCCACATTGTCAGAGTTTTGGAATGAATCCCAGGGTCGAGGCCCACATCAGCAGAGTTTTGGAATGAATCCGGGAATGAATCCCAGGGTCGAGGCCCACATCGTCAGAGTTTTGGAATGAATCCCAGGGTCGAGGCCCACATCAGTAGAGTTTTGGAATGAATCTGGGAATGAATCCCAGGGTCGAGTCCCACATCGTCAGAGTTTTGGAATGAATCCGGGAATGAATCCCAGGGTCGATGCCCACATCGTCAGAGTTTTGGAATGAATCCGGGAATGATTCCAAGGGTCGAGGCCCACATCGTCAGAGTTTTGGAATGAATTTGGGAATGAATCCCAGGGTCGAGGCCCACATCATTAGAGTTTTGGAATGAATCCGGGAATGAATCCCAGGGTCGAGGCCCACGTTGTCAGCAGTTTCGGGAATGAATCCCAGGATTGAGGCCCACATTATCAGCAGTTTCGGGAATGAATCTCAGGGTCGAGGCCCCACATTGTCAGCGGTTTCAAGAATGAATCCTAGGGTCGAGGCCAACATTTTCAGTAGTCGGGAATGAATCCCGGGGTCGAGGCCCACTTTATCAGTAGTATCGGGAATGAATCCCAGGGTCGAGGCCCACTTTATCAGTAGTTTTGGGAATGAGTCCCATGGTCGAGGCCCACACATCGATATCAGTTTTGGGGATGAGTCCCAGGGTCGAGGTCCACATCAGTATCAGTTTTGGGGATGAGTCCTAGGGTCGAAGCCCACATCAGTATCAGTTTTAGGGATGAGTCCCAAGGTTGAGGCCCACAACAGTATCAGTCTGGGGGCGAGGCCCACATCAGTATCAGTCTGGGGGTGAGGCCCACATCAGTATCAGTTTGGGGCAAGGCCCATATCAGTATCAGTTTGGGGGCAAGGCCCACATCAGTATCAGTCTTGGGGCGAGGCCCACATCAGTATCTGTTTGAGGATGGAGCATGGGTCGAGGCCCACATCAGTATCAGCTTGGGGATGAGTCCCAGGGTTGAGGCCCACGTCAGTATCAGTTTTGGGGATGAGTCTCAAGGCGAGGCCCACGTCAGTATCAGTTTTGGGGATGAGTCCCAGGGCGAGGCCCACATCAGTATCAGTTTGGGGGCGAGGCCCACATCATCATCAGTTTGGGGGCGAGGCCCACATCAGTATCAGCTTGGGGGCGAGGCCCACATCAGTATCGATTTGGGGGCGAGGCCCACATCAGCATCAGTTTGGGGGCGAGGCCCAGATCAGTATCAGCTTGGGGGCGAGGCCCAAATCAGTATCAGTTTGGGGGTGAGGCCCACATCAGTATCAGTTTGGGGGCGAGGCCCACATCAGTATCAGTTTGGGGGCGAGGCCCACATCATCAGTATCAGTTTTGGGATGAGTCCTAGGGTCGAGGCCCACACATCATCAGAATGTCGGGTATGGCACTCCAGGTATAGTACATTAAATTGACATTGGATGTTAATCGGGCTTTGAGACCTATAATGATTAGATTTAGAATCTAAGTCGTAAAGGTACATTAAAAAGTGTAAATATTTAATTTGGAAATAAATAGATGAATTAGTATTAAATACAAATTGAATTGGATTTAATGTTGTAGTTTAATATAATTCAAGAATTCGTACTTTGAGTACTTATTCGCAATACGAGTTTGACTCGCGCAAAATCAAATCGTTGTTTGAACATTGGATGGTCATTAATTATCAGATTAATTAATTGGATTAGGGAGAGATTTGTTCTAGGAATAATGTGTTAAGTATCCATCCGCATATCATTATTATATTTACTTACGCGCCTTATTATGTGTTTAGAATGCATGTTTAAGGGTGTATGTTGATGAGACCTTAACAAAGATAATTAATTAGTTGCCAATTACGCGAAAAAAACCCTCACTACATATTAAGCATTTTTCCTTCCATTGAGTGATTCTTACTCAAGATCCAAGACTGGCACTGGTTTGTTGGCCAAAGTCAAGACCTTTGTCCGTCGCGGATGTGTTTGAATCATGAAAGCTTTGTTCCATAACGGTGTCTTGTCCAGGTTGTGATTTGTTGGCCAAATTCAAGATCACTTCTTGTCCATCGACATTGATTACGAAGCTTTCCATAGTCAATGGGTTCCGCTTAACTAGGATCACTGAGTTTGTTGTGCCAAAGCCAAGGCTTAGTTGATTCAGATGAAAAAGGTTAGGCAATATGTTGGATATGTTTCGGACTTGGATGTCCACCTACTGGATCTAGGAATTGGATGTGATCCAATTGATCTTAGAGATCTACCTAGTTAATTATCATACAATTTGTTGGCCAAAGTCAAGATTGTGTGTTATTTAACGGGATCCTAGCCCACTAGGAAACAAGGTTTCCCGAGTACTCCACAGAGGGTTAGAGGCTCGCCAAAAAATACTGGGAGGCAAGTATTAAATTTGCAATATTCGTTTAGTCACTTGCCATATGCGCTCATTCAATTTTTTCGTCAAATAAATTTATATATTAGTTGGACTAATATTTAATCGTTGTTTTGATTAAACAGTTGGACTGTATTCAAACTACTTCAATTATTAGTTGATTTTATAATTGGATTATAGTAATCAATATAATTGAATTTAACCAATTTAAATTTTAGTTGATTATATAGTTGGACTATAGTAATCATTATAATAAATAGTACCTAAAAATTGTTGATTCGATAGTTGGACTATTGGAATCAAGATAATTGAAAGATTAGTGTTTAAAACATAATCCTGGGTGAAAATGTATTTAAACGACTTTAATTTTCAAATTGGGAATAAAAACTTCAGGATAGTCATGAAAACCGAGAAGTTACTTTATTTGATATAGTGACATCTCGAGCCTAAGCCCAGAGTTGAGCAAATAGTAGAACATGATATTTGGAATATTCATGTGATGATAACTTTATTGCTTAATCCATTAAGCTTGCCAAATAGACTCTTTAATTTCTTAATCAGAACTAAGGATTAGATCCCTATAGTATGATAATGAAATTGAAGGATCTTCATAGATCTATTCTTAGATCTTAGAAGAACAAATTTCAATAGAAAACTTTTGGAGAGTTAATGGCTATGCTCAAGGAGCCAAAGCCAAAGTTTGCAATAAGGCAAGAAGCGCAAGGCGCATCTTACTTTGACATTCCAGAAAGCCAAGGCTTGGCCAAAGGCATCTGGGGTGTGGAAAAGGGGCAAAGGAAAAATCATTATAATCTTCTGGGAAGATATAGGACAAATTCCAAAATGTCTGCCTAAACTGTGGCAAACGGGGTCATTGGAAGCGTGACTGCCGTATAGACAAGGCATACATGAAGGAATTGAAGACGGTGCAAGGCTCCGACATCAAATATGTTTGTTATAAACATGTTCACTACTAGTATTAAAATTGGATTTTAGATACTAAGTGTGGTACATAAGATATGTACTGATGTGCGGTATCTGCTGATTAGCAGGACACTGACTTCAGTTGAGATTTATCTGCGAGTCGAAAACGGGACGACAGTGGCTGTTTTAACCATAGAAACCTAAGTTTAGGAACTACCCTTCGGGTGTGTACTTAAATTAGGAAACTGTAACAATGTAACTAGTTTGATTAGAAACATTATCTCTATATCAGAGTATAGCCCATTGCGGGTATACCTTTATATTCTAGAAAACTAATGTGTTTTATTTTATAAAGATAATATTGAGATAAACACATTAGATGTGAATAACAGTATTTATATTTTGAATATAAATAAATCTCAAACATATAACATGACAAACAAATAGCTCAAACTGATTTAATCAGTTGAGACTTATGAGTGGCATTGTTGTCTGGGACACAATTAACAAGACTCGTATATCCACACTTTTGAAGAGTGGATACTAGGACGGATTTGATTCTATTCAAATGATGTCTACGAATCTAGTTTTTTAGGCAAAGTGCCTAAAACACCTTTTACTTGGTATAAGTGTAAGTGCCATCGATCTGTTAGCCCTCGTTCATAGTGACGTAAGTGGGCCCATGTCTAGTTAGGCTAGATGTGGATATGAATATTTCGTGACCTTTACGGATGTGGCATTGTGTTATGGTTATGTGTTTCTTTTGAAACACGAATCGGAAACTTTTACAGTTTCGACACGAAGTAGACAAACAGATCAGCTAAAGTATTAAACACCGTGGTTAGACCATGATGAAAATACTTAAGCAATAAGTTTCTCAAATACTTGAAAGTGTATAGTATTCTTTCAATGAGGACTCCTCCCGAAACACGTCAATTTGACGGTGTGTCCGAACTGAGAAACCGAATTTTGTTGGACATGATAAGGTTAATCATAAGTCGCTCTGAGCTACCATTTCCTTCAAAGGGATACGCATAAACAGTGCTAAACTTATTTTGAATAAGGTTCCATAAAATCTGTTTGACAGACTTCATATTAGATATGAACAGGAAAAAAACCAGGTTTCTCATTCCTGAAGATTTGGGAATGCTAGGCATACGTTTGGATGATACCAAACTAGAACCCAAATCGGATAAGTGCCCAAGTTGTAGGTTATCCTAGGGAAACCAAAGTATAGTACTTATACAACTCACAAGAGAACAATGTAATTGTTGCTCACCATGCGGTTTTCCTAAGAGGAATACCTATATGCAGTGGTAAGTGGGAGGAAAGTAAAACTCGATGAAAATCAGAGTAATACTATTCCAGGCACCAATTCCTTAATGGAACACAAATAGTTCATCAAGGATGAAACTATACCAATAATCTTCGAATACACAAGAATCACGAAAGTCGGAGAGAGTCAGAAAACAACCTGGGGTATGGGTTTCTGATCTCACCTCGTAAAGATGTCAATCTTATTGAGGAATACAAACTGACTACGTATGAGGAAGTGTTACAAGGTATTAACTCCCTATTATGGCAAAGTGCCATGATGTCCGAAATGGATCCCATGTATACCAACTATGTTTAGACATTAGTTGTTGTACCGGAAGGCATTGTGCCTATTGGTACTATACAAGTCTTCAAGGAAGACATACATGGAAGGCAACACACCAACGTACTAAGCTAGGCTTGTAGCGAAAAGGTATCGTTATCAACATTGTGTCGATTATGACGAAACCTTTTACTCGTTGGCATGGTTAAATCCATTTGGATAATGCTTGCTGATGCTGCATGTTTCATTCATGAAATATGACAGTTGAATGCCAAAACCGCTTTCCTTAACGGAAACCTTTCGGAGGATGTTTACAACATCCTGACGGTTTTGTCATACCAAAACGAGCAAACAAGGTTTGCAAGTTATTCGATCCATGGATGGATTGAAGCAAACATAGCATTCTTGGATTTATCATTTTGATGTAAACATAAAGGTGTATGATTTAATTCAAAACGAAAATGATTCTTGTGTATATAAGGAGGTTAGTGGGAGCGCACTGACAATGAATGTCTTAAATAAATTATGACATATCATTTCTTGGAAATGATATTCCCATAATAAAATCGGTGAAAGCTTGGCTTTCATAAAAAATTCTCCGTAGAATTCTTGGGAGAAACAACCTTTATTCTAGGAATAAAGATCTACTGGGATAGATTTAAAGTTGTTAATACTCTCCGAGAACTCGTACATTGAAAGAAATGTAAAAGACCTGGTGTCTCATATGCTTTGAGTATATGGAGTCACAATCGGGCCAATCCAAGTGATAGTCATTGGATTGATGTTAAGAACATCCTTGAGTATCTTAGAGGAACTAAGGATGCTGTCTTAAACTATGGAGAAAGAGAACTTGAAGTGACTGGGTTCACTGCTGCAAGTTTGGAAACCGATAAAAATGACTATAAGTCGTAATAACGGTACTATAAAGTTTGAATAACGGAACAGTGAGCTGGAAATCTTCCAAGCAAGATACTGTTGCCGAATAAACAACAAAAGCAGAATATTGCTGCAGCTGAGGCAGCAATAGAAGCCTTTTGGATCGATAATAATCCTAATTAGATTAGGAGTAGTTATGTTAGCAGCTGAGCTAGGCTAGAGCACAGGCTAAAGAATTAATGGTCTCATCAACGATCCAGATATATACTTCAAATATTCATCTGATTCGTTCGGATCATACATCGTGGCGATGTGATGATCGAATAATTTGCATCAGACGATAATCATGCAAATCCGCTGACGAAAGCATTTCCTCAGCAGAAGTTTAAGCGAACAGTACATTGTTCGGTGTAGGACACTTGAGTGATTGGCTATAGGCCAAGTGGGAGATTTTTGGACAGTTATGGCCCATAGCGTCACTATTTGTACAGATCATGGAGTTGTTGTACAAATTAACTATGTGACAAAGGAAATTGCCCTTTTATCATTTGTAATTAGATTACCAAGATATATAAATGATAGAAGGTCCATATGATTAATTCCAGATTGAGATGATATGAGACAGTATCAATCCATGAAGGTTTAATAATTAAATATCCCTAGTCAGAGTATTATCGAGATTGGACATCGATAATGCGTAAAAGACTAGTATTACACTTGTGCGCATTGTGGGAGCATAACGGCATAGTTCTCATATATTTAGGTATAAGATACTCATCCAAGTGTAATAGGAGGTTGTGTTTACCGATGGTACGGAAACAGCTTCGCTCTGGATAGACCCCTCGGAATTCCATTGGTAGTATGACTATGTGTCTATGGAAGTCCGAATCAGGGTAAGTGTATTTGGTCTTAACCTGAGACTTGCACCGCTAATACTTGCGACAATCAATATACTTTGGTTTTGGTCGTCCAGGGCTTTAACCGGTTCTGTGTATGCCTCTTCTGGGTATATTGAGAATCGTAGTGTATTGGGTGTGATGTCAAGACAAAAGTATCACTCCAGTCATAGTGGAGATGATGATCACATAGGATACGGAACTGGTGCTCTTATATGCTGCAGCTATCAGGATATTATGACTAGGTCATGTTTATCCGATTATAGAGACTAGTTACCAGAGATCCGATATGTGCTTTGTACGGGGCATACACATTTCCAGCCCCAGGCCTTGCATGTGACATCCGATATTGGATCGAAATACGCAATACTACGTATACTACGCATACTACGCCTGATATAGATCACATATTCCAGTAAGAATATTTCTGGAGAATTGGGTAGGCAGGTGCTTTGCTAGAAGCCAACCATGTCTTGTAAATCGGTAAAAATGTAGTACTAGGTACGTACGTGTACGGATAGTCCGACGACCGGATTTACTGCCAACATATCCGGGGATCTCATGGGTCGATTCCCGAAGATTCACCGATGACGTATGACTCGCACTTAATTAATATGGGATTAATTATATGAGAGAGAAAATTAATATGTGATTAATTACAGAGATATTTTATCTGGGATAAAATATTATTTAAAGAGAGAGAACGATTAATTTGGAATTAATCGATAAAATAATATATTCGATATATTATACGAAATTAGATTTCGACGCGGAATTAAAATTAGATTTTAATTCGGGCGAACGAGGTAATTTAAAATTAATTCGTTAGCGACGTGAATAGTAATTTTGCTAAGCACAATTATTTAATTGAATTTGATTTAATTACGTCGCAACGGAAAATTCGTTAATTCGGAATTAGAGAACCCGAGCCCAGTAGTGTTTGCGGGCCCACTCGCATTTCGAATTCAAGTGCGGTCCATAAGTCACATCAAGCGTCAAATCACTAGTCAATCAATTGATGTGATGTCTAGTCACTTTGAGTGATGTGACAACTTGTCACTTGTGATTGATGGTGGTAGTTGGAAAGCATTAATTGGTTTTTGGCTCCAAATTTTTTTTGACTTTTTGAAAGCCATTTACAAAATTTTGGATTAGATTTTTGGTATTAGGTTTTTAGAAAACCAAACCAAGACACTTCACTATTCTCTCTCCCAAATTTTCGGCCAAGGGCCATATTTTCTTCTCTCTCTTTTTCTCTCACAAAACCGAGAGCTTGATGATGAACATGGAAGATTTGTGGCAAATCTTGCCAATGCTAGCACATGAAGGGTCATCCTAAGGTGATAGGGAAACCAACTTATGAGCATGGAATCCTTACACAAAGCTTGGAGCTTGAAGGAGACATGAAGCACAAAAATTGGTGGTGACCGAAAACACAAGGAGTCTAAGACAGTCCACTGCCGAGAGCTTATAGGAGGAGCAAAATGATTTTGTGTTCGTCGCATCCAAAACCGATCAATGTAAGTATGATTCTGCCATATTTATTTTGAGTATTCACACATGATTTCTTGCTTGAATTGATCATTAGGACTTAATAGAAACCCAACAGCGACTGCACATGCTCAAAGCATATGAGACATCAGGTCGCGTACATATCATGGCGTACATGATCGATCCGACTGCTGAAGCATACATGATCCGAATCATTGCATCTCTCTCATCTTGAGTTTTAGGAAACATATCCTTAGATAGAGAGACGCCATGTGACACCGGAAGGAGCCTCCTCTTGGACTGATCCATATTGAATCTCTTCAACACTTTGTCAATGTACGAGCTCTGGGAGAGTCCCAGCAGCTTTCTAGATCTATCCCGGTTGATCCTTATTCCTAGAATAAAAGCTGCATCTCCCAGGTCTTTCACAGAGAATTTTAATAAAAGCCAAGCTTTCACCGATTGTAGCATGAGAATGTCATTGCCAAGAAGCAATACATTGTACGGGCCAAAATTAGGCCCAAGGGCAAAGTCGATATTTCACTCCTGGACCCACCACGAAATCAGAGACCCAAAGCCCACAATCAAATCCAGTTTAAAAAATTAAAGCCGGGCCGAAAGCCCATCTCCCATCACCCATCAATAACCAGGTTGATAAAACGTCTAAACGTATAAATTCCACCAATTAAATCAGCAGTTACAGAGATTATAATAAACACCACCATCAAGTCTACAGTTACAAGAATCCCAAAGGTCATGAGAAAAATGACACCACATCAGAAGGCTTATAAGAGAGAAGGACCCAGGCATGAGGGGCATCGAACATCAGACAATTCTACAGCATCACACCTAAGAAATATCAAATCTCGTCCCCACGGCAAACGAACCGAGATTGAGGTAATTTTAAGCCTAAATCTCCCTACTTTCGTCAGACATATTTTACCGACTTGAGCGTCGGACAGCCTATGGCTTCCACCACACCGGTGAGTAGTACTCCCCGCTTATACTTCCCTTGTTTTGTAGGTTCGCTAGTGCCCCTTAAATCAGATTCTCGATTGTGGACCTTTGGTGAAAATCGACATTGTGGACCTTTGGTGAAAATCGACATTGTGGACCTTTGGTGAAAATCGACATTGTGGACCTTTGGTGAAAATCGACATCCACAAGTTGGCGCCCACCATGGGGCCTTAAGTGAATTATTGCAAACAAAAATCATCTGATTCGTTCACTATAAAATTATTGATAATGGCTTCAGGCAGCGAACAGACACCAGACCCAATGGCAGTACAACTTGCTATGCTCCAAGAGCGATTACAAGCCTTGGAATATGAGAATTTGACCATGAAAAATTCCAAAGTGAGTCTACAAAAACAGCTGGAGCAGATGTCTTCAACTTCTCAGCGCCACGACATCCCTGGTCCAACCAACAATCCTAGCAGTCCAATACTCCTACCCACTTCAGATGGGGAGATTGATGATAACCCACCAATTCCCCGTGGCCCGACTTCAACTCTCGACCCAACTCAACAAGTTGCATCCTCTATAAGAAGAGAGATGATAGAGTTCAAAGAAGCAATCATGTCCAGACTACCAGAGGTAAGGCTGCCGATTAGGAAGAGCAAAGCTGGAGCGATTTCTGACACCCCGTTCGTGGAGACAATCGTAGTTGTTGAACTGCCTCGAAAATTTAGCCCTCCCGAAATGAAGCTGTTTGATGGATCCACAGATCCAGACGACCATGTAATACACTACAAGTACAAGATGATGTCAACCAGTTTGGCACCTAACCAATGGGATGCTGGAATATGTAGGTGTTTCGGAGAAACATTGGCGGGACCGGCGCTTACCTGGTTCATCAACTTGCCATACAGATCCATCGAATCCTACCAACAATTAGCAAACAAACTCGTGCAATATTTTGCAAGTTCACGTAAACTAGAGAAGACTACGGACGATCTCAATACCATTCAGCAAAGGAGAGGGGAGTCGTTGCGGAGTTACGTAGCTTGTTTTAACAAGGAGAGAATAAGTATTCCGGATCTCCATCAACCTACAGCAGTGGAGGCCTTCCAGAATGGACTACTCTACGAAAGTGGACCCTACATGAAGTTAACCAAGTTCTGATGCTATACGATGGACCAAGCCATGGCGCGGGCCCAAGTTGAAATAAGATGGGAAGAGGACAAGAGAAACAAAAAGTGGGAAGACACTCCTAGTTTGCAGGTTGATAGAAGACCTGTTGCTTCCAGGCGACACGATATAGTTGCTCGTCCTCATTTGGAAAGAAGAATTCAACAGAGAGGAGAACGAATGCCTTTCCACAAAGACTTTGACAGATGACCAAGGCCTTACAAGAACCGGGAGGAAGTGCCAGCAAGCAAACCCAGGCTCCCAGACTATAACTTTACGATTTCCCCAGGAGAGTTGGTCTCGGTACTTAAGAAAATGGGAAATGAAGTAAAATAGCCCCCACGTTCCAGGGAGAAATCTACTAAAAAAGACACCCGAAAGTGGTGTGAGTTCCATCGAGACTACGGTCATACGACAGCAGAGTGTGTAGCTTTGAGATTGGAAGTCTTGGAGCTATTGAACAAGGGATTTCTAAGAGACTTGCTCACAGAAAATGGGAAAGCCACATTGGCACGAAGGGATGAGAGAGATGGTCAAGGTGAAGCCCCAACCCCACCTCCACCTATTAACAACACTGTTAATGTTATTTCAGGAGGATCAGAAGTTAGCGGAGTCTCGTACTCGGCGGCCAAACGACATTTGAGAGCTCTTTCTAGCAACATTTATCACACTACGATATCGGTGGAAAAGATGTTTATCAACTTGACTATGGAATTCCCAGACGACGGAGATTCTCATAATTTGAATCCACACCACGACGCCCTAGTTATCTCTTTGCAGGTAGCCAACTTTATGATCAAACGAGTGCTGGTCGACAAGGGCTCTTCAGCCAACATCATTTTCACCACAGCCCTTGCGGACATGGGGGCCGAGTTGGACAAGATAAACAGACAGACGACAATGATGATTGGATTTAGTGGGGAGCAGAAATTCACAATGGGAGAAATATCACTCCCAGTCTACGTAGCGGGAGTTAATAAAATGACCATGTTCTTGGTCTTGGACAGCCCTTCAGCCTACAATCTAATCATGGGCAGACATTGGATTCATGAAATGAGGGAGGTTTCATCCACCTATCACCAAGTTCTTAAGTTCTCAACCAGATGGGGGATTTAAGAGATTAAGGGCGATAGATCAACATCCATAAGCTGCTACCAGACGACCTTAAAGGTGAAAGCCCATATAATATAGCAATTACAGATTGGATCTCGTGACGCGGAGCCGACTCTACCAAGTCTTGAGGAGCTTGACGAGATCCAGATTCACTCTCAATTTGCAGATCACAAGGCACATATTGGAGCTAACTTGGACCCCAAACTACGGGCCGATTTGATCGAATTTCTGAAGAGGTGACACAACAGTTTTGCTTGGTCTCACAAAGATATGACGGGAATCGACCCCGAACTGATTACTCACGAACTACACGTAGATCCAGACCACACCCCAGTCAGGCAGAAAAGAAGGAAGTTCGCACCTGAAAGAAATCGGATCATTGATGAAGAGGTTCAGAAACTGTTACAGAATGGAGCTGTTAGAGAAGTGCAGTTTCCAGAGTGGCTTGCCAATGTGGTCGTTGTTAGAAAAAAGAATGGAAAATGGAGAGTTTGTATCGACTTTACAGATTTGAACAAAGCCTGTCCAAATGACTCATTCCCACTTCCACACATAGACTCGATGGTCGACGCTACAGCTGGGCATGAGTTGTGAGCTTTATGGATGCGTATTCGGGCTACAACCAAATCCTCGTGCATCCAGACGACCAAGAGAAGACAGCCTTCGTCACCAATCAAGGCATTTACTGTTACAAGGTTATGCCTTTCGGCCTGAAAAATACAGGGGCCACATATCAACGACTGGTCAATTAGATGTTCTCCAATCAAATTGGGAAGACAATGAAGGTTTACATAGACGACATGCTGGTGAAGTCTTCTAAATCAGAACAATATCTTGAGCACCTGGAAGAAGCCTTCAACATCATGTACATATATGGGATGAAATTGAATCCTACTAAATGTGCATTTGGTTTTGGTTTAGGGAAATTCTTGGGTTACATAGTCACTCGACGGGGAATTGAAGCGAATCCAGACCAGATCAAGTCAATCCTCGAAATTCCCTCACCTTCCAGCCCGAAGGATGTCATGCGACTGGCAGGGAGGATAGCAGCACTGAACAGGTTCATCTCCAAGTCTACGGACAAGAGCTTCTGTTCTTCTCATCTAGTCTTAAAAAAGGCCATCGTCTCTCGAGTCGCTCCGTGCTGCGAATAACTTGAGTGGACTCCGCCTGGAAGAAGCCTGAAGGACTCAAGCGATATCTTACCACGCCACCTCTGTTGTCAAAACCACTCGACAACGAGAGGCTGTTTATCTATTTGGGGGTCTCAGAACACGCGGTCAGTGCAGTTTTAATCAGAGAAGAGGCGAAAGCACAACTCCCAGTCTACTACGTAAGCAAAGCATTGCTGGGAGCGGAATCACGCTACCCACTAATGGAAAAGTTGGTTTCGCTTTGATAACGGCTGCAAGGAAGCTCAAACCCTACTTTCAGGGACATCTGATCACTGTATACACTACATATCTGTTAAGAAGCATTCTTCATAAACCAGAATTATTTGGGAGATTGATGAAGTGGGCGATTGAACTTGGAGAACACAACATCGCGTACATGCCCATGACCGCTATCAAATATCAAGCCTTAGTAGAATTTGTAGCCAACTTCACTCCCAACCTACTAGCTGCAGCTGAAATAAAATTCTGCTCTGTCCATTCGACCATTCCATGGAAACTTGCAGTCGACGGATCCAATAACAAAAAGGGTTGTTGCCTCGAGATAAGGATTACCACTCCGGAAGCGACGTTCTACAACGAGCAGTCAAATGCGGTTTCAGAGTTACCAACAACGAGGCAGAGTATGAAGCGCTGATAGCAGAGTTGTCTCTCACTAAAGAAATCGGAGCTGCAAAGATAGAAGTGAAGTCTGATTCGTAATTGATTGTCAACCAGATCCGGGGGTCGTATCATGCACGAGGTACACAAATGGCATCCTACTTGTAAAAGGTAAAAGATATTCAGTCGATGTTTGAGGAAATTACCATAACCCAAGTCCCAAGAAGCGAGAACTCCCAAGAAGATGCTCTGGCTAACCTTGGTTCAACAATGGAGGGAGACCAACCACGTTCAATACCGGTAGTATACTTGAACTGGCCAGCTAATTGGAAAGAAGAAATTGTGGTCGCTTCAGTGAATTCAATCATCACTTGGACGACACCTATAATCAAATATTTGCAAGAAGGGATGCTTCCAGATGACAAAACCCAAGCCAGAAAAATCCAGAGACAGTCTGCAAGATTCACCATATTTGACGGTCAGTTGCTAAAAAAGTCATTTTCAGGACCCTACCTGAAATGCCTCACACACGACGAGGCGCAACATGTATTGGCAGAACTACACGAGGGAGAAAATGGGAATCCCTCTTGAGGTAGGAGCTTAGCACTTCGAGCCCATTCAACATGCTACTACTGGCCTATGATGAGGTCCGACTCAGCTGAATTCACTAGGAAGTGTGAAAAATGCCAAAGATTTGCTCCAATCTCACACCTCCCACCAGGAAAACTCAATCACATCTTATCTCCTTGGCCATTCATGAAGTGGGGAATGGACATCGTTGGAAAACTCCCAGCCGCCCCAAGCTAGGAAGTCTACATACTTGTGCTGACGGATTACTAGTATGAAATAAATAGATTTGTTGTTTGTAAAAATCATTTGACAGATTGGAATATAATTCATTGATTTAGAATTCCTTTTCATTCGAAAAAATAGCTTTATTTGTACAAAACAAAAAAAAAAAATTAGGTTATCAATGTTCTCAAATTTCTGGAGCACTAGCTGGTTGATCTTCTGCAGCCACAGAAGTACTAGTAGGAACTTCTTCTTCTTCTTGAGCAGCATATTCAGCTCCTGTGGGCTCAATATCTTCTCATTCGTTCACCTGAACTTCAGTCGCCGTCGTATCAACTTCTGGAACTACGATCTCCATCACCTCATCCTTCTTCGACTCGTCTTCATCACATTTTTCCTCCTCATCGCCCTCACTCGACGTGGAAGCCCAGTTATATGTCTTTCATACTCCCGAATCCACTTCTCGGGCTTCCAATCTATATGCTTCCCATCAAGATACTCCTTCATCAAATCATACCTATCTTTCATCATGGAATCAATGGCAATCTCTTCTATTTTCTCAAGCAACTGCTTGTTCTCCTTCTTCACATTGTCAAAACTTTGCTTATAGGAGTCGATCGTTAATTTAGACGTTTCTTTCTCCATTTTGAGTATAGCTTTAACTTCTTTCAACTCATTCTCGAGCCCATTTTCCTTTCTCTGAGAAGCGACCAACCCAGACTTCAGCTCCGATGCTTCCTTCCTCACCACAAACAACGATTTCTCCAGTTCCCTGATCATTTTCTGACTCGACTCGGCATACTTTCACATGTACAGGCTACATTCCAGTGCCTGAAAAAGAAACAAGTTAGAAGTCGTTCAATCAGTAATCAAAGTAATATAAAGAAAAGCTGAGAATAAGTACTTGGTAGTTTAAGGCTGTTGCTTCCTTCATGGCTTCCACCGGACTGATCTGCGTTAGCCTTTCTTCATCCCCTTCCAGAAGAAGCCCATCCACAAATGAATTTATGCTTGAAGGGTCCGAGATCGCAGTCGACTCGTGAGGAACCCTTAAAATAACATTGTCAATATCTTCCTCCACTTCCGCAACAAATTTCATTTTCTTCCCAACTGAAGTCATTTCAATCGATTTCCCCTTCTCCAAAACAGCCCCACTTGATATGACATCCTTGGGCTGAGGCTCCGCTACCTTTTCAATTTCAGGTTATTTTACCTTTAACTTCCTGACCTTCCTCTGATTCTTCATTTCGTCGAGTGAAGCCACTTTGAATGGTCCAGACATCATGTCCTCTGTGCATAAGAGTTCCTTAGGATTTAGAGGCTTTAAAAAGATAGACTCTCCATATAATTCCTGACACGACCAACTACCAGATATCACGGGCAATACGTCTTTACAAAAGGCCAGAAGGGTACCTTCTCGACTATGAATATCCTTCCACAACAAAGTCACCCTTAACCTCTCCTCTACCAAGATGACTCTCCAATCTCTTTCCTCAGTCGGCAGAGCTAGAATCGTCTTGGTGTTTGAAATGGTTCGACTAGTAGAGTCAAACGACCTATTTCGTAAATGATCTGCAGTAAAAAAGTTCACGATTATTCCAATTCATAAGTAAATTAGAAGATGGAATATAATAGAGAAACGCTACTCACTCGACAAACTCCAATGTTCTGGGATTCGACCAGTTCCAAACGAAACAAATATACCCTCACCTCTTACAAAGAAGTAACCGGATTGCCAATTTCCCCTATCATTGGTCGACAATCTGGTAACTAAATGTTTCTTCCTATGCGAAGAAACGGGGTATATCTTCCCTTCTCCTTCAAGTGTTCTTTTAGATAGTATATGGCCAAAACATCATTCACCTCAAAAAACACTCATAACTCGAAGGCCATACACTCAATCGACAACAGAATTCTCCAAGTATTGGGCATCAGCTGAGAAGGAGCGATCTCAAAATTATCCAAAACTTCCCAAACTAATCTTGGAATAGGGAACCTTAAACCATCGGTGATTGGTCGCACATAGAATCCCATCCACCCCAGAACTTTATAGTCAATTCTCTTACTCGACAAAGGTACCCTCAGTTCCAAAGTATCAGGAAACCTAAACTTGCACCCTAGTTCCCTCAAAAATTTTCTAGTCATTCAACTAGCAGGGTTTTTTGATAACAGATTAGTTGGTTCACTTGTAGTAGGTAGTTCACTCGACTCTACAATGGCTTGTAAAACCCTTAGTGGAATAGCTTCGGTAGGGACTTCTTGGGATAACTCAGCTACAGTTATTAGCCCAGATTCAATCAGATCCTGATGTGACCAATCCCTATATACTTTATCCACCTCCGTCTCGCTTGAGGATGATTCGACAAATTCATCAATCTTAGCACCTAAGCTGCCTAAGGATTCTTCACTCGACATCCTCCAGAAGACAAGCATATAAACACCAAATACCTAAGAAATCTACTCCCTAAAGATCAAGACCCTCAAACATAAATTCGAAAATAAGTCTATGGTTCGAAAGATCAAACAGCCTATTTGACCTAAGAACAGCTTAAATCTACACTATGAACGTTTAAAGATTAATGAAGAATAAGAGATTTTTTTAGGATAAAGTAAGTATTATAACCAAAAGAAAACTATACAAGAGCAAAGGGGCAAACCCCAGGCAACTAGAGAGGACAATCCCTCCTAGAAGAAAAGCCGAAAGACTACAAGCAAAATAAGATCAACAGAAGATGCCATCGGGCAAGTGCCAGGATAGGTGAAGCCATTTATTGTCATAAGATGGTTTCACCTTCCGTAATAAGCTAGCACGATTCCGAACATCAAAAACAATATCACTAAGAAGAACAGAAACAACCCGAAGAGGCACATCATGAGTGCAAGCATTCCTCTCCCTCCAAATAGGGTAGACTGACGCTGTAAAAGACAGCCAAACAAGAAGATGACGTAAAGAGGCGTCGATAAACTGACACATCCACTCAACAGTCTGAAGCCAATCCCGGCATCTCCAATCTAACCCACACATAGCCAACACAGTCGACCAGACCCTCGAAGAGAAGAAGCACTGGAAGAAAAGATGATCAATGTCCTCACTTGAACAACCACAGAGAATAAAACGCGAGCAAACAGAGATACCGAACCTCATCAAACTATCATGAGTACAAAGGCCTCCCTGAATAGACATCCAAAGCAAAAAAGAATGGTGGGGAATGGCCTTCCGGAGCCAAACAACCCGAGACCAATGTAACAAGGTTCCCATTATCCGTATGGCATTCCCGGCACTATCCACAGAAAATTTCCCACACCTATCATCCTCCCAAACTAGCTCATCCTCCCTCATATTATAAGGATTCGGAAGATGGGACCGAGCCAAATCAACAAGGGCAACAGACCTAGATGAGGGCCATCGCCAAGAAGAATCAGAGATAATTGAAGCAACTGTAGCCATCCTATCCAAGCCAGAGTCATAAATCACTCTCTCACCCAACGTGTCCACAATCGGACCTATAGGATGCCAAAAATCAAACCACAATAAAGTATTCTCACCATTCCCAATCCTAACTCTCATCCGCCACCGGGACCAAGAACGAAGCTCTAAAATCTTATGACAACTCCAAGAGCAATCTGTAGGACATGGCACCTCCCAAAAACTTCTCCCCCATCAACAAATAAGAGTGAACCCAATTCGACCAAGAAGAAACCTGGCCAGAACAAAGAAACCAAATGTGCTTAACAATAGCCGCTCTATTCCAAGTATCCAATCTCTTAATCCCCAGCCCCCTCCTTTAGAGGTAGACAAACTCTACTCCAAGCCATTCTCGCCCCAAAAGGTGAGCGCGCTACCCTTCCAAAGGAAAGAACGGAGAATCATCTCCACCTTCCTAATAACAGACTTAAGAAGATAAATAAAGAAGTCAAATAAACTTGAATGCAGAACAAAACATACTTAATGAGCTGAAGCCGCCCCGCATAAGAGAGAAACTTACTACCCCAACTCTTAGCACGCATGACAATACGATCCACAAGAGAAGCACAATCTGAGGCCCTGAGTTTAGTAGAAATCAAAGGGACTCCCAAATACCGCACTGGAAGAATCCATACTTGGAACCCCAAAACATGACCCAGCTGGCCATGAAGGGTAGAAGAGATACCAGAGGAGAAGAAATGACTTTTAGCTAGATTCGGGATTAAACCTGATAAACCACTGAACTGCCCGAGAAAATCCTTGATCAAGGAAACCGAGGATGCATCCGCTTTACAAAAAATCATAAGGTCATCCGCAAAGCAAAGATGAGTGAGACGGTCCTTAGAACACCGCCAGTGGAACTTGAAACTTTGATTAAGAACTTGAAACCCTGATTAAGAGATGGGATTGAGAAGAATACCTTGAAGGCTTGAGAGCTCTCTCAACTTGATCACTGAAGAGAAATTTTGAGAATGAGGCAAATGAACCTTCAGAGCTCTCTTATATATCCTTCCATTTTGGCGCCTCAAATTCCCACCAAAATTCCTCGTAAATAACGCTAGGTTTATGTTAGAAGACTAGAGAAAAACCTAGAAGCGGTCTTGGTGTCAAATGAGAAACGACATAAAAGGCCTGGCAAGAAAAATGCTCACTCGACATAATACACTCGAAAGTCTTGGCTTAAAGAACATCTTAATTATATGACATGTCGAGTGAAAGTGACTCCTGAACCCTCATCTGGTTCAGTCAACCAGGGACATCCCCCGTGGACTCCTGTCGAGTCAAAATAATATATGGACTTCATTCAGTCCATACGACATGTCGTGCAAAATAAATATATGGACTTCCCTCAGTCCATATGACATGTCGAGTGAAAGTGACTCCTGAACCCTCATCTGGTTTAGTCGACCGGAGACATCCCCCATGGCCTCTTGTCGAGTCAAAATAAGATATGGACTTCATTCAATCCATACGACATGTGTAAAATGAATATATGGACTTCCCTCAGTCCATACGATATGTTGAGTGAAAGTGACTCTTGAACCCTCATCTGGTTCAGTCGACCGGGGACATCCCCCATGGACTCTTGTCGATTCAAAAGAAGATATGGACTTCATTCAATCCATATGACATGTCATGTAAAATGAATATATGGAATTCCCCCAATCCATACGACATGTCGAGTGAAAGTGACTCATGAACCCTCATCTGGTTCAGTCGATCGGGGATATCCCTCGTGGACTCCTGTCGAGTCAAAAGAATATATGGACTTCATTCAGTTCATACGACATGTCGTGCAAAATGAATATGTGGACATCCCTTAGTCCAGCGACATGTCGAGTGAAAGTGACTCTTGAACCCTTATCTGGTTCAGTCGACCGGGGACATCCCCCATGGACTCTTGTTGAGTCAAAAGAAGATATGAGACTTCATTCAATCCATACGACATGTGTAAAATGAATATACGGACTTCCCTCAGTCCATACGACATGTCGAGTGAAAGTGACTCATGAACCCTCATCTGGTTTAGTCGACCGGGGAATCCCCCATGGACTCTTGTCGACTCAAAAGAAGATATGGACTTCATTCAATCCATACGTGACAAGAAACCCACTTGGATTCGAAATCCAAGCAAACCCCAAGCAACGGACAGAACCCCAAGAACCGCGAATATGATTTTGTAGAAACAAAACCCTTCCAAGGCCACAAAGAAGACCCACAAAGAACTTGCCCTTGAGAACCTTTAAGATGAATCCTTGTAGTGTTTTGCTAGCAATGGAGACGCCACTAAGTTTGCCAAAACTTAGATAAGTCGATTCAAACTTGAAAAGGGGAATCCCTCCCTTACAATAATTCGGCCATAGCCAAAAGCTTTAAGCTTTTTGAGTTTACAAATTCGTTGGTTGCCTCAAATGAAGAAGAAAGTAAGCTTAAATATTGTTACAAAAAGAACCCTAAAGGCATAAAGACAATAAAGCCCCTAAAAACGAAATTACACAAATATCAAGTCTTTAAGTCTTTAAAAGCCTAAAAAGCTTTATTCTAAACTGATTTGGGCCAAGTGAAATGGCTTTGGGCCCTTTCCATCGAAGCCCACATGCGCCTCTATTTGTTGGTTGCAGCCGGCCATAAAACTCTGAACTAATCCCGCCATTGCTTCTCTGAGTCTTTTGGTCCTCTGCCTCGTAATTGGCCCTTCTGGTACTTGTAATGCGTCATTTGGTTTGTTGTCTGCCTGGATCATGTCAATACGACATGTCGTGTAAAATGAATATATGGACTTCCCTCAGTCCATACGACATGTCGAGTGAAAGTGAATCATGAACCCTCATCTGGTTTAGTCGACCAGGGACATCCCCCATGGACTCATGTCGAGTCAAAAGAATATATGGACTTCATTCAGTCCATACGACATGTCGTGCAAAATGAATACATGGACTTCCCTTAGTCCATACGACATGTCGAGTGAAAGTGACTCATGAACCCTCATCTGGTTCAGTCAACCGGGGACATCCCCCATGGACTATTGTCGAGTCAAAAGAATATATGGACTTCATTCAATCCATACGACATGTCATGTAAAATGAATATATGGACTTCCCTCAGTCCATACGACATGTCGAGTGAAAGTGACTCCTGAACCCTCATTTGGTTCAGTCGACCAGGGACATCCCCCATGGACTCTTGACGATTCAATCGAAGACATGATCCTCTCATGGATCATACGACCATAGTGAATAACATGGCCTCAGAACCTTCATATTCGTTCAGTCAACTAGAGTCATTTCCCAAGAAATCATATCAGGTCATCAGCTTTGAGCCTTTGGCAGGATCAATAAAAGTGCTCCACAACCTGATTCGTTCGACATTAATACTCTCCAAGTCAAGGACTTCTAGACTTAGAGAGTATGGGACAAACTGTACGGGCCAAAATTAGGCCCAAGGGCAAAGTTGACATTTCACTCCTAGACCCACCACGAAATCAGAGACCCAAAGCCCACAATCAAATCTAGTTTAAAAAACCAAATTCGGGCCGAAAGCCCATCTCTCATCACCCATCAATAACCAGGTTGGTAAAACGTCTAAACGTATAAATCCCACCAATTAAATCAGCAGTTACAGAGATTCTAATAAACACCACCATCAAGTCTACAGTTACAAGAATCCCAATGGTCAGGAGAGAAATGACACCACATCAGAAGGCTTATAAGAGAGAAGGACCCAGGCAGGAGGGGCATCGAACATCAGACAATTCTACAGCATCACACCCAAGAAATATCAAATCCCGCCCCCACGGAAAACAAACCGAGATTGAGGTAATTCTAAGCCTAAATCTCCCTACTTCCGTCAGACACATTTTACAGACTTGAGCGTTGGAGAGCCTACGGCTTCCACCACACCGGAGAGCAGTACTCCTCGCTCATACTTCCCTTGTTTTGCAGGTTCACAAGTGCCCCTCAAATTAGATTCTCGATTATAGACCTTTGGTGAAAATCGACATTGTGGACCTTTGGTGAAATCGACATCCACATGCATCATCAACGTATAGGACAATGAATGTTAAAGTGTGCTCTCACTAACCTTCTTATATACACAAGAATCATATTCGTTTTGAATGAAACCATATTATTTTATGATCTCATTAAAACGTTGGTTCCAAGAACGCGATGCTTGCTTTAATCCATAAATGGATCAGTTTAACTTGCAAACCTTGTTTGCATGTTTTGGTATGAAAAAACCATCAGGTTGTTGCATATAAACATCCTCCAAAAGGTTTCCATTAAGGAAAGCGGTTTTGACGTCCATCTGCCATATTTCATAACTGAAATATGTAGCAATAACAAGCATTATCCGAATGGATTTAAGCATGGCAACATGTGAAAAAGTTTCGTCATAATCGACACCATGTCGTTGACGATACCCTTTCGCTACAAGCCTAGCTTTGTACGTTTGTATGTTGCCTTCCATGTCTGTCTTCTTCTTGAAGACCCATTTACAACCAATAGGCTTAATGCCTTCTGGTGCATCAACCAGTGTCCAAACTTGGTTGGTATACATGGAATCCATTTCGGACTTCATGGCATCTTGTCGTAAAGCGGAGTCGATACCTTGTATCGCTTCATAATACGTAGCCGGTTCATCTTCCTCAATAAGATCAATATATACATGAGGTGAGATCAGAAACCCATACCTCTCAGGTTGTTTTCTGACTCTCTCCGACCTACGCGGTTCTTGTGTATTAGAAGATTATGGAACCGTCTCATCCCTGATGGACTGTTCGTGTTCCTTGAGGGGTTCGGTGCTAGGAACAGTATCACTCCGATTTTCATCAAGTTCTACTTTCCTCCCACTTGCCACTACATTCATGAATTCTTTTTCTAGGAAAACCGCATGGAGAGCAACAAATGTTTTGTTCTCTTGTGGGTTGTAGAAGTAATATCTTTTGGTTTCCCTAGGATAACCTACAAATAGGCACTTATCTGATTTTGGTTCTAGTTTGGTACTATCCAAACGTTTAATATATGCCCAGCATCCCCAAATCTTCAGGAATGAGAAACCCGGTTTCTTTCCTATCAATATTTCATATGGAGTCTATCCAACAGACTTTGACGGAACCTTATTCAAAATAAGTATTGCAATGTTTAATGCGTATCCCCACAAGGAAATTGGTAGCTCAGTGTGACTCATCAGTGACCTTACCAGGTCCAACAGAGTTCGGTTTCTCCGTTCAGACACACCGTTCAATTGAGGTGTTCCGGGAGGAGTCCACTGTGAAAGAATACCATATATTTCAAGTAATTTTGAAACTCTTTGCTTAAGTATTCTCCACCGTGATCCGACCGTAATGTTTTAATACTTTTGCCAGTATGTTTTTCTACTTCGTGTCGAAACTCTTTGAATTTATCAAAAGTTTCCGACTTGTGTTTCATAAGATACACATAACCATAACGCGATGCATCATCCATAAAGGTTACGAATTATTCATATTCACCTCTAGCCTGGCTAGACATGGGCCCGCATACGTCACTATGAACGAGGGCTAACAGTTCGGTGGCATGTACACCTTTACCGCTAAAAGGTGTTTTAGGCATTTTGCCTAATAAACAAGATTTGCAGACATCATACGAATTAGGATCAAATCCATCCAAGTATCCATACTTCGAAAGTGCGGATATATGAGTTTTGTTAATGTGTCCCAGACGAAAATGCCACAAATAAGTCTCATCTGTTGTACTCAATTTGAGCGTTTTGTTTGTCATGTTATATGTTTGAGATTCGTTTATATTCAAAATATAAAGACCATTATTAACATCTGATGTACATATCAAAATATCATCTTTATATATAAAACATCTAGTGTTCCGGAATACAAAGGTATTCCCGTATCGGGTTAAACTAGATACAGAGATGATATTCCTTGTCAAACTAGGTATAAAATAACATTCCCCTAATGTAAGTACATGCCCCGAGGGCAGATTCAAAACATAGGTGCAAATGGCTAAAACAACAACTCTCGTTCCATTTCCGACTCGAAGGTCGATCTCTCATGAAGCTAGTCTCCTACTAATCTACAGATCCTACACATTAGTACATATGTGAGTACCAATCCAGAATCAAAAATCTAATTTTTAAAAATATTAGTGGACATGTTTATTTCAATAACAAACATACCTGAAGCCGGAGCCTTGCCCGCCCTCGCTTCCTTCAAGTCCGCCTGGTACTTACGGCAGTCACGCTTACAGTGACCCCGTTTGCCACAGTGTAGGTAGACCTCTTGGGATATGTCATTCGTCTTCCCAGAAGACTGTGATGATTTACCCTTGCCCTTCTTTTTCTTCTTCTTCACACCCCCAGAAGCCTTCGGCCAAGCCTTGGCCTTCTTAGATGTCGAAGTAAGATGTGTCTCGCGCTTCTTGCCTTTTTGAAGCTCTGGCTCTGCCTCTTTCAACATAGCCATTAACTCTCCAAGACTCTTCTCTTGGTTCATCATATTGTAGTTCATGATGAACCCGCCCTAGAAGTCAAGCAGAGACTGTAAGATCAAATATATAGAAGTCTCGGCCTCAAAGGTAATGCCTAGTTGACCTCTGTTCGATGTCAGCAATCATCTGTGACATATAGTATTCGACAGATGTACCATCTGACATACACGAGCGAAAGAGCTTCTTCTGCAATTCATATTTCTGTGATCTAAGATTAGATCTATGAAGATCCTTCAATTTCAACATCATGTTATAAGGATCTAATCCCTTGTTCTGACAATGAAATTGAGGAGTCATTACAGCAAGCATGACAGACTGAGCAGTAAATTTATCATCTCGATGAGTCTTCCAAAGCTCATGATCTACTGCCCGCTCATGTCCGGGCTCAGGCCCGAGAGGTATGTCTATAACATAGAGCAACTTCTTGGCTCCCAGGACTATCCTGAGATTCATCTCCCAATCTAGAAAATTTGCGCCGTTAAAGACATTCTCGCCCATGATTATGTCCCTAACGCTAATCTTTCCAGCCATATTGATTACTATAGGCCAACTATCCAATCAATGATTTCGGGTACACTCAAATGCAATGGTTATTATAGTCCAACTATATAACCAACTACAAATGGAGTAGTGTTTGAGTACAGTCTAACTGTTCAAAGAAAATAATAAAATAATATTAGTCCAACTAATATATATAATGACGATAAATAAAATAAAAGAGTGCGCGTTTAAGCGAGAATTAAACGAAATTGAAAATTTAATACCAACTCCCACTAATTTTCGGCGAGCCTCTAACCCTTCATTGAGTACTCGGGAAACCTAGTTTCCTAATGGGCTAGGATCCCGTTAAATAATACACAACCTTGAATTTGGCCAACAAGATGTATAAAATTTAACTAGGTAGATCTCTAAGATCAATTGGATCTCATCCAATTCCTAGATCCGGTAGGTGGACATCGAAGTCTGAAACATATATCCAATATATTTCCTAACGTGTTTCCTCTGAATCAACTAAGCCTTGGCTTTGACTCAACAAGCTTAATGATTCGAGTTAAGCGCGACCCATTGACAGCGAAAAAACTTCATAATCCACGTCGATGAACAAAAGTGACCTTAACTTTGGCCAACAAGTCCCAACTGCCTAAGACATATGATGTTAACAAAACTTTCATGGTTCAAACACATCGGTGATAGACAATGATCTTGACTTTGGCCAACAAATCAAAGCCAATCTTGGATCTTGAGAAAGAACCACTCAATGAAAGGAACACTTATTATTTGATGTGAGGGCGTTTTCGTAAATTGGCAACCAATTTATTATCTTTGATTAGGTCTCATCATACACCCTTAAACATGCATTCTAAAAGCATAATAAGGTGCGATAAAATTAATAATGATATGTGGATGGATATTCACAAATTGTTCCTAGAACAAATCTCTATTTTCCTCTCTCCCGCTAACACTTAACATTCTTCTAAAACCCAATTACATAACACTATAAGAAACCTCATTTACATTGAGGGGAATTGGTGATAAGAGAAATACAATGAGATAAGGAGGTGATAGGCTGGACACGCAGGTCCAATTTCAAATAAATACCATATTTATAATAATTTCCAAAATTACCCCCACCCATCTAATATCCATCCGATATACATTATTCAACAAATACATCCAAGTATTCACACAAAGCATGTTGTCAATCAATCTAATCCAATTAATTAATCTTCAATTAATGACCATCCAATGTTCATACAACGATTTGATTTGCGAGAGTCCAACTCGTTTAAGAATAAATACTAAAAGTAAGTATTCTTGAATTATATCGAACTACAATATTAAATCCAATTTTAATTGTATTCAATACTAATTCAAGTTTAATTCCAAATTAAACAATTACACATATTTTATTAATGTCTTTTTAGACTTGGATTCCAAATCCAACCCAAATGGGTCTCAAAGGCCCATTTAGCATCCAATGCCAATTCAATTAGGTCCAATTGGTTTTTAATTAATTCTTTAGGAATGGAATTTTGGCCATTATGGATCAAACCCATAATGCATTGGCCCATTTTGGAATCACCTTATGCCAAAAATTAATTTTGGCCCATTAGGCCCAATTAAATTATTAAAAGGCCCCTAAAGTCATATTTTGGACTTTTATTGAAATGGTTTAGGCCCAATTGGATCCAACCCAATTGTCCAAAACCAAATTTGACCCAGCCAAACCCATTTATCCAAATATAACAAATTAGCCCAATTAAATTTTAGGGACTAATTTATATTAACATAATATTCCAAATATCACATTTATCAAATTAAAGTGTAATTAACACAATTAATTAATTAATCTAATATTTCCAAAACATTAATTAATCTAATTAATCATGCTTAACATTCTGATTTATGTCCAACACAAATTGAAGCAAAATCAATTCTTCCAACTCACAGCAATAGCAAGAAATTAACATCCAAATTTGATTTCAATCCAATTAAATCAACATTCAACATTCAATTTCATGCCATTAACACTTCCAAGTGTCTAATTTCAAAAATTACCATGAGCTAAACCTATGGTGATATTCGACCATGACAAAGATTTGGGGAAAATTTGATCCAATCAATTTTTAACAATCCAATCATGCATAACTCTAAGTTATCATGTTCTAACATCAACCAAACAATCAATTTAGAAATATCATGCACCAAGAAAAAAACCCAAATTAAAGTTAAGAACCCTAGATTTCAAATCAAGTTTAGCAAGGCTCTAGATACCATTGTTAATGGCATACACATGCCACAAGACCTCTAAACATGATTATTGTGTGAAAATAACAAGTTAAGTAGCGGAAATACTCACATTATTCTTGGGTGAAATTCGAAATTTTCTTTGGATGATGAATAGCTCCAAGCTTTGTTGAGTTGTTTGAACTCTTGGGTGAGTTTCCCTATCACCTTCAAAGACTCTCCAAGTGCTAGCTTGATCAAATTTTTGAAGCAAATATTCAATGTAGAGAAGAAGCAACTCACGACATTGAGAGTAAAGAGAGAAGTGAATTGGTTTCAAGTTTCCAAAACTTAGTAGATGTAAAATTAAAGTTGGTAGTTGAGTTTGTAAATGCTACATTTATTTTTGCCAACTACTCACATCACATTTGTGACAATTGATGTAAGTGAAGTGGGTCTCACCACTTTAAATTCAAAATTTGAGTTGGCTTACACAACAGGACTTGGGCCCAGGTTCGTTTAATTCCGAATTAAACGAATTTGACATCGCTACATAATTAAATCCAATTTAATTAAATAATGATGCATAGTAAAATTATTATGATAGTCGCTTACGAATTAATTCCAAATTAATTCGTTCGCCCGAATTAAAATCTAATTTTAATTTCGTATTGAAATCCAATTTCAATTAATATATCCGATATATTATTTTAGCCCAAATAAATAAATTAAATAGAAAAATCCAATTTAACTATTAAATTTATTTTATCAATTAATTCCAAATTAATCGCGTTCTCTCTTTTATACGAATTTAATCCCAGATTAATTCTATTCGAGTCAAATGTCATTGGTGAATCTTTGGGAAATGACCCAAGAGATTCATGGATATGTTGGCAGTAAATGCGATCATTGGACTATCCGAACACGTGTGTATCCAGTATCACGTTCTCACCGATTTACAAGACATGGTTGGCTTCTAGTAAAACACCGTGCCTACCCAATTCTCCAGAAATATCCACCGAGGAATATTATATGTATCAGACGTAGTAATACTATGTAATGCGTAATACGATCCAGTATCAGATGTCACATATTAAGCCTAGGGCTGGCTCTGTGTCTACCCCGTACGAAGCATATATCGGATCCCACGTAGCTAGTCTCTGTAATTGGAAGTCATGACCTAGTCATACTTTCCAGATAGCTGCAGCTTTTAAGATTACTAGTACCGTATCCTGTGTGACCATCATCTTCATATGACTGAAGTGATAATCCCGTCTTGACATCACATCCAATACACTACGATTCTCAATAAACCCAATACAGGCGTACACAGAACCTGTTAAAGCTCCAGACGACCAGTACCAAAGCAAACTGATTGTCGCAAGTAATAGCGACGTAAGTCTCAGGTTAAAGATCACATACACCTACCCTGATTCGGATTCTCATAGACACATAGTCATTTACCAATGGGATTCCGAGTGAGTCTATCCAGAGCGAACTGTTCTTGGTCTAACGACTACTATAACCTCTTATTACACTTGCATAAGTATCAAATACCCAAATATATGAGAACTATCTCATTAAGCTTTTCATAACGCGCACAAGTGTAATACTAGTCTATTCCGCACTATCAATATCCAGTCTCGATAATACTACGACTAATGATATTTAATGATTAAACCATTCGTGGATTAATATTGTCTCATATCTTATTAATCTGATTTAATCATATGACTTTTATCATTAATATATATCCAATTAATCTAATTACAATAATGATAAAATAGCAATTTCCTTTTGTCACATAGTTAATTTGTACAAAAACACAATGTCTTTTACAAATAGTGATGCTATGGGTCATAATTGTCCAACACCAGGTTGTTTGGTTTAGTAAAGTTATTCTGCGCCATTTTTTATGCTTTGGATGACTATTAAGGGTGGGTTTTGTACCCAGGATCATCTAATGAGCTTCAATATCTCTGTTTGCTCGCAATATGTCCTTTGTGGTTATTCAGGTGAGGATATTGATCACCTTTTCTTCCAATGCTCTTTCTCTTCGCGGGTTTGGACTACTGTGCTGGCCATGTGTGGGGCAAATTGGAGTTCTCGTGTTTGGCTACAGATTATTGAGTGGATGTATCAGTTCACCGACGCCTCGTTATGTCATCTTCTTGTTCGGCTTTCATTTGCTGCTTTAATTTACTATATTTTGAGGAAGTGGAATGCCCGCATGCATGATGTGACCCCCGCCCTGTCAGTGCTCTTCTTTATGATATTTTTATGTGTGGATAAAGTAAGTGTACCAAAAGAAAACTATACAAAAGCAAAGAGGCATACCCAGACTACTAGAGAGGACAGACACTCCTAGAAGAAAAGCCGAAAGGCTACAAGCAAAATAAGATTAACAGAAGATGTCATCAGGCAAGTGCCAGGATAGGAGAAGATGACGTAAAGAGGCGTCAGAAAACTGACACATCCACTCAACCGTCTGAAGCCAATCTCGATAACTCCAATCTAACCCACACATAGCTAGCACAGTCGACCAGACCCTCAAAGAGAAGAAGCACTGGACTCAATATCTTCTTTATGATATTGTGTTTACTGTCCGGACTCGTGCCAGTTTACTGTAGAGGGTGAAACCATCTTATGATAATAAATGGCTTCACCTTTCATGGCGTCTACCTGATGACATTTTCTGATGGTGTTGTTTTTTTGTAGCCTTCTGAGTTTTTACTAGGAGGGCCTGTCCTCTCTAGTTGTCTGGGATTTGCCCATTTTCGGCTTTTAGCTTTGTTGCTATGAGGGTCAGTCCTCTATAGCTGTCTGGGGTATGCCCTTGTTCTTTTGTTTCCTTTTGTTAATACATACTTACCTTATCCAAAAAAAATAACTGGAAAAATAAATGTACCTGATGTAGATGCTCTCTATTTCCTTATCTGGGCAATGTAGTCAGAACAGTTCCTTTTTTAGTGCCCGACTTTGTTGCAGTGATGGCATTTTTCTTTAGACGCTCTCTTGGGCTTTGCTATCTTTCCTTACAGTGGAGGACCGAAAAAGGAATTGTATGGAAAACATGAATGCTGCTTTCGATAAGTTGTCCAGGGAAGTAGAGAGTAATCAAATAGGTAGTGTTCCTAGAGCACTACGACCTCATCATATACCACCACTTCAGAATGTGGCACCACGACGTGTACCACCAGATGAAGAAGAAGCTGAAAATGAGTTTGATGATTCTGATGATCTTAATGATGAGGATGAAAGATTTCAGTGAGGGCCTGATAGGAGGCCTAATATGAGGTTTGTTAGGAGGAATGATAGGAGGGATAAACGATTTGATGGTAGAGGTGCATTTGATGACAGACGTGAGGATTATGACATGAGAGGTTATGGTAGACATGGTGATGTTGATGGTGATTTGAGCAGCTTCAAGATCAAGAAACCAAACTTCCGGGGCAAGAATAATCCTTAAGCGTATTTGGAGTGAGAGAAGAAGATCGAGTTGATTTTCAATTATCATCATTACTCTGATGAGAAGAAGATCAAACTGGCAGCCATGGAATTCACTGATTATGCAATGATTTGGTGGGATCAGATCGTCACCAACCGAAGAAGGAATCATGAGAGGTCAATTCTGACATGGGAAGAACTTCGAGGTCTCATGAGGAAACGGTTCATACCCAGCCATTACTATCGAGAGTTGTATCAAAAACTACAGCATCTGTATCAGGGGGCAAGAGTGTAGAGGATTATTATACTGAGATGGAGGTTGCCATGATCAGGGCGAATGTAGTTGAGGATGCAGAGGCTACTATGGCACAGTTTCTAGAGGGCTTGAAAAGAGAGATTTCCAACATGGTGGAGTTGCATCATTATGTTGATTTAGAGGATATGTTTCACAAGGCTATCAAGGTAGAGAGGCAATTGAAGAAGAAGTCTACATCTAGATTTGGTACTTAGATTACTTCTGCATGGAAGGGGAAATGAGTTCCTAATGATCGACGGGATGGAGGCTTTAACAAGCCAAGGGCCGAACCTAGTGCCAAGGGTAAATAAGTTGCAGAACCAAGCAAGGCTAGACCGAAACCTGATAGTACAACACCAAAGACTAAAGACATCAAATGTTTGGGCATGAGACACTATACTTCACATTGCCCTAACAGGCGTACCTTGGTGATTGATAAGAAGAGTGGTGAGGTACATTCTACCGACACTGAGGTTGAGGTTGATGTTGATGAGCCTGAGATTGAGGATACTAGTGACAGAGAGGGAGCTACTTACCCACTAGATAACTTGTCATTAGTTGTCAAGCGTGCTTTGAGTGCATAAATTGTTGAGGATGAGAGTGATCAGCAGAGGGAGAACATATTTCACACTAGATGCCGTGTAAATTGCAAGAGGTGTAGTATGATCATTGATGAGGGCAGTTGTTCTAATGTCGCAAGTACAACTTTAGTTGAGAGGTTGGGATTAGATTGCTTGAAGCATCACAAGCCTTACAAGTTGCAGTGGTTAAATGATTGTGGTGAAATAACTGTTACTAAGCAGGTTTTATTGAGTTTTACCATTGGGCCATACACGGATGATGTCCTATGTGATGTGATACCGATGCTTGCAAGACATATTCTTTTGGGCAGGCCATGGAAGTTTGATAGGAAGGTCATACACGATGGGTTCAAGAATAAATATTCCTTTAGCATAAGGAAAAATCCATTACTTTATACCCACTTACACCAAAGGAAGTCCACGAAGATCAAGTCAAGTTCCAACTTGAGAGGGATAGAGAGAACTAGAGTGCAAACACAGCCTCGGAGAAAACTCGTGATGGGAGAATGATCGAACCTACTAGAGAAATTAAGCCTAAAGGCCGGAGTGTTCCCAAGGGGAGTGTGAGTGAACTTAAAGGGGAAATAAAAGGGCGAGTGAAAAAGAGCTTCTACATGGGTGAGGGTGAAGCGAGGATAGCTTTTAAGGCTAGCAAGCTTATGCTTTTGTTAGTCTACAAGGAACATCGTGTTTGTATTGCTAATATTGACCATTTGCTTCATATGTCCATTTCATCTCTTTTGCAGGAATTCAATGTCTGTTGACATAGGACATTCCTAGTGGGCTTCCACCCATTAGAGGTATTGAGCACCAGATAGATTTCATACATGGCGCAGTCATTCCCAATAGACCAACCTACCAAACAATTCGGAGGAAACGAAGGAACTTCAGAAGCAAGTCGAGTTGATGGAGAAATGGTATGTCAGAGAAAGTATGAGTCCCTATGCCGTACCAATTCTTCTAGTTCCTAAGAAAGATGGGTCGTGGCGTATGTGCGTTGATTGTCGAGCGATCAACAATATAACGGTAAAGTATCGTCACCCTATTCCTAGACTAGATGACATGTTGGATGAATTGCATGGTTCCAAAGTTTTTTAGTAAGATTGATTTAAAAAGTGGACACCATCTGAAATATTGTAATTATAAGTGACGAGGCAAAAATTCACCATTAGCTTGACATGGGAACTTGTGTGTAATCATTTGTTTTTAAGGTGCTTGAGAAGGCAAGTAGCTGCATCACTTAGTTACTTGCATAAACTATTTACTTGGCTTGTAATTTGACTTGGCTGAATTCGAAATTGAGTTAGTTATATTGTAACTAAATCATTTATACTCATTTGCAAGTTGAAAAGTAGGATTATATGAGTTACATTGTCATTTGAGTTGTATTTACATGTATTGCAAGTGCTAAGTATATAACTTGAAAATTACCGATTATGGTAATCTTGTTATTTGCATTGTATTTCATTTGCTTTGTATACACTTTGAGTGTGAGAGACAAAAGAAAATAGTGAAAAAAAAAAGTTAAAAAAGGAGAATAGAAAATAAAAAGAGAAAGAAAAGAGTGAGACAAAAACAATAGCGAGTGATCACAAGATTTGCTAAGTGTCACATTGAGTGCTTGCTTGTTTGTTTGCGCATTTAGCTAACTCATCTTTTTTCTTATTCTGTGCACTCTAGCTTAAGTCTCTTTGATTGAGTCTTCGTGATTACTATTCTTATTCGCATTATTCCACCTGCACTATATACATTATTGGTTCTTTGTGTTTCTGCTAGCTTGTGGACTACACCTTAGTTGACCATTCTGGGAATTTAGTTGATTTGTAATCAATTGAGGAAGAACTCAATAGTGGTAAAAGGCAGTGAGTGTGAGCACAATATTGGGTAAAAGCCAATAGAGTGCAAACATGAGTGGAGTGATATCATTCAAGTGTAAACACGTAAGATTGTGAGGATTTACATATTTGTTTTGCTTTTTATTATTTCTAATCTGTTTGTTTAGTGTTGAGATGGCAGGTCCAAGTTTAACCATTGATGATAAGATCGAGGTTGTGGATACTTTCAAAAATGATATCCAAGCTATTATGAGTGATTATAGAAGATCTTATGAGAAATGGAAAAAGACTTGGAAGGTAACTAAATATACAATGAATGAAGAGAGTACTCAGCAACCAAAAGCTATTGAAGTTGTGTGTAATGAAGTGAGAAACACTTGTGATGTTGAGTGCATAGCGAATGAAAACACTTGTGAGGCCTTGAATGTTGTTAATTGTGTTATAAGTGACATGGTGAGTGAAAATGCTTGTGAGAACGTGAGCATTGAGGGAGTAAACACTTGTGAGGTAGTGTTCTTTGAGGTTGACAAACATAGTGAAACTGAGCAGGTGTGTGAGGAGGTCTTTGCAAGTATGGTTGAGATAATGGCCATGAGTGATGATGAAGCTGTGAGAGCTGGTGAAAAGAAAGTAGATGTGGTAGTGAAGTTTTTCCATAACATTTTATCTATTGTTCTTTATCCAAAAAAACATTTTATCTATAGTTTATGCTTTTTCATCGCATGTACAAGTGGTCAAGTATGATTCTTTTATATTTCAATTTCATCGTCCAATTGATTTTATCATAACTATCTATGATCCGGGTTCAGATTCGAGGACAAATCCATTTCAAGAGAGGGAGAATGACATGATCCAAGGGACAATATTTGACATGAATGCAGTCACCCAAGGAACATTAGAGCCTTTGCAATTGCCAATAGGCCCAATCACACACCAAAGAGCTAAGAAGATCACAGACGCAATAGCGGGGCCAGAGTTTGTATATAATAAATGCATTCAACCTTCTAGTTTTTACTTGCTTTATGAGATTGATTATGATTCTAATTATTTAAATCCTATGGATTTATTATCTTTGATTGTTATTAAGATTGGGAGTATGAATGATAAGGAAATGCAGAGTTGGTGAGAATAATAGGTTTCCAACGCATTGTATTTGACCCCGGCAATTGGGTGTGGCTCTATATGCATGAGGAAAAGATCCAAGTTGCAACCAATAGTGACAAGAAACCCACTTGGATTCGAAATCCAAGCAAACCCCAAGCAACGGACAGAATCCCAAGAACCGCGAATTTGATTTTATAGAAACAAAACCCTTCCAAAGCCACAAGAAGACCCACAAAGAACTTGCCCTTGAGAACCTTTAAGATGAATCCTTGTAGTGTTTTGCTAGCAAATGGAGACGCCACTAAGTTTGCTAAACTTAGATAAGTCGATTCAAACTTGAAAAGGGGAATCCCTCCCTTACAAGAATTCGGCCATAGCCAAAGCTTTAAGCTTTTGAGTTACAAATTTCGTTGATTGCCTTCAAATGAAGAAGAAAGTAAGTTTAAATAGTGTTACAAAAGAAACCCTAAAGGCAAAAAGACCACAAAGACCCTAAAAACGAAATTACACAAATATCAAGTCTTTAAGTCTTCAAATGCCTATGAAGCTTTACTCTAAACTGATTTGGGCCAAGTGAAATGGTTTTGGGCCCTTTCCATCGAAGCCCACATGCATCTCTATTTGTTTGTTGCAGTCGGCCATAAAACTCTGAACTAATCCCACCATTGCTTCTCTGAGTCTTTTGGTCCTCTGCCTCGTAATTGGCCCTTCTGGCACTTGTAATGCGTCATTTGGTTTGTTGTCGGCCTGGATCATGTCATCCCCTCCCTCTTGTGAAAGGATTCGACCTCGAATCTGTACCTGCATCAAAAGGAGTTAAGTCAGAAACATTAAATGTAGCAGACACATTATACTTACCTTGTAAATCCAGCTTATATGCATTGTCATTAATCCGTTCCAAAACTTGAAATGGACCATCCCCTCTCGGTTGTAGCTTAGATTTACGTTGTGCAGGAAATCTCTCCTTGCGCATGTGTACCCAAACCCATTCTCCAGGCTGAAATACCACACGCTTTCTTCCCTTATTAGCATGAGAAGCATATTGCTCATTCTTTCGTTGTATTTGCTCTCTTGCTTTCTCATGTATGTGCTTCACCAAATCGGCTTTCTTTTTTCCATCTAGCCCCACATGCTCATCAACAGGCAAAGGTAACAAATCCAATGGAGTTAGTGGCTGAAAACCATAAACAATTTCAAAAGGTGAAAATGATGTAGAAGAATGAATGCTACGATTATATGCAAACTCAATAAATGGCAAACAATCTTCCCAACTCTTCAAATTCTTGCCAACTATAGTGCGCAATAATTGAGATAAAGTCCTATTAACTACTTCTGTTTGTCCATCAGTCTGTGGATGACATGTGGTAGAATACAATAGTTTGGTGCCTAGTTTAGCCCACAACACCTTCCAAAAATGGCTAAGGAACTTAACATCTCTATCAGATACAATACTCCTAGGTATACCATGGAGTCGCACTATGTCTCTGAAAAATAAATCTGCAATGTTTGTAGCATCATCGGTTTTATGACATGCAATGAAATGAGCCATTTTACTAAACCTATCAACTACAACAAAGATTGAATCTTACCCCTCTTTGTCCTAGGCAAACCTAACACAAAATCCATCGATATATCAACCCAGGGTTCACTAGGTACAGGCAAAGGAGTATACAACCCATGTGGCATTAATTTAGATTTAGCATGCTTACATGTTAGACACTTATCACAAATACGTTCAACATCACGTTTCATTTTAGGCCAATAAAAGTGCTCATGTAAAATAGCTAAAGTCTTAGTAATCCCAAAATGACCCATCAAACCTCCCCCATGCGCTTCCTTCACAAGCAACTCACGCATACTACAAGCAGGAACACACAATCTGTTCACTTTAAATAAGAATCCTTCATGAATGTAAAACTTTCCAAAAGATGACTTTGCACAAGTAGCAAAAATCTCACCAAAATCAGAATCACACTCATATAATTCCTTAATCAAATCAAATCCCAACATCCGTGCATGCATTGAAGTAAGTAAAACATACCTGCGAGATAATGCATCAGCCACTATGTTTTCTTTACCTTGCTTGTAGCGTATAACATATGGAAATGATTCAACGAATTCCATCCATTTTGCGTGTCGCTTATTCAGCTTACCTTGACCCTTCAAGTGTTTTAATGATTCATGGTCGGTGTGGATCACAAATTCTTTAGGCCACAAGTAGTGCTGCCATGTCTCAAGTGCTCTCACAAGCGCATATAACTCTTTGTCATACGTGGGGTACCTCAAAGCTGCTCCATTCAGCTTCTCACTAAAATAGGCTATTGGCCGCTTTTCTTGCATGAGAACTGCTCCAATACCTAACCCTGATGCGTCGCACTCAATCTCAAATGTCTTCTCGAAGTTGGGTAGTGTGCTAAAATGGGTGCACTGCATAACTTCGCTTTAAGATCCTGGAATGCTCGCTCTTGCGCCTCGCCCCATTGAAAACCAACTGTCTTCTTTACTACCTCAGTCAATGGCGCGGCAATGCTACTGAAGTCCTTGACAAATCTCCTATAGAAACTCGCTAACCCATGAAAGCTTCGGACTTCTGTCACTGTAGTTGGTGTAGGCCATTCCTGAATTGCCTTTACCTTCTCCACATCTACCTCGATGCCATCTGCACTCACAACAAAGCCAAGAAAAACAATTCTATCCATGCAAAATGTGCATTTGTCAGAGTTAGCATACAATTGTTCTTTTCGTAAAACATCAAGTACATGCTTCAAATGCATCACATGCTCATCTACTGTTTTACTGTAAACTAAGATGTCATCAAAATAAACCACAACAAACTTACCTAAAAATGCACGCATAACATGATTCATCAATCTCATAAATGTGCTAGGTGCGTTTGAAAGACCAAATGGCATAACTAACCATTCATACAAGCCATACTTAGTCTTAAATGCAGTTTTCCACTCATCTCCCTCTCTCATGCGAATTTGATGGTATCCACTCTTCAAATCAATCTTACTAAAAATTTTGGAACCATGCAATTCATCCAACATGTCATCTAGTCTAGGAATGGGGTGACGATACTTTACCGTAATATTGTTGATAGCTCGACAGTCAACGCACATACGCCACGTCCCATCTTTCTTAGGAACTAGAAGCACTGGTACTGCACAAGGACTCATGCTTTCCCTTACATACCCCTTGTCCATCAACTCCCGTACTTGCCTTTGTAGCTCCTTTGTCTCATCGGGATTGCTCCTATAAGCCGGTCTGTTAGGAATGACTGCTCCAGGTATGAAGTCTATCTGGTGCTCAATACCTCTAATGGGTGGAAGCCCACTAGGTATGTCATCTGTCAGTACGTCACTGTAATCCTGCAAAAGAGATGAAATAGACACATGAAGCAAATGGTCAGAGTTAGTAAAATAAATATGAGGCTCCTTATAGACTAACAATAGCATGAGCTTGCTAGCCTTGAACGCTTTTCTCGCTTCACCCTCACCCATATAGAAGCTCTTCTTAACTCTCCCTTTTGTTCCCCTCTCACGTTCACTCACACTTCCCTTGGAAACTCCCACGACTCTGGCCTTATTTTTCTCACCAGATACATCACTCTCACTAGTCTCACCCAAGGTGGTGTTTCCCTTCGCTCTCTCTTTGTCACGCTCAAGTTGTAACTTAACCTGATCTTCATGGACTTGTGCAGGTGTAAGTGGGTATAATGTAATAGGTTTTCCCTTATGCTGAAAAGAGTACTTGTTCTTGAACCCATCATGAATAACCTTCTTATCAAACTGCCACGGCCTGCCCAAAAGAATATGCCCAGCATGCATCGGTATCACATCACATAGGACATCATCTGTGTATGGCCCAATGGTAAAGCTCAATAATACCTGCTTTGTCACACTTATTTCCCCACAATCATTTAACCACTGCAACTTGTAAGGCTTCGGGTGTCTCAAGCAACTCAACCCCAATCGCTCAATCAAAGCCGTGCTAGCAACATTAGTACAACTGCCCCCATCTATGATCATACTACATCCCTTGCCATTCACACGGCACCTAGTATGGAATATGTTCTCTCTCTGCTGCACACTCTCATCCTCGACAACATGAGCACTCAAAGCACGCTTGACAACTAAGGATAAGTTATCCAGCGGATATGCAGCTCCCTCATGGTCACTAGCATCCTCCAACTCTGGCATCTCCTCCTCGACCTCACTATCAGTAGAGTACACCTCTCCACTTTTTTATCAATCACTAAGGTACGCCTATTGGGACATTGTGAAGCATAGTGTCCCATGCCCAAACACTTGAAACACTTAACATCCTTAGTTCTAGCAGCTGCACCCTCAGGTTTTGGTCTAGTTTTGCTCGGTTCTGCCGCTTCTTTACCCTTGGCACTAGGTTCGGCCCTAGGCTTATTAAAGCCTCCACTGAACTCGCCTCTAGGCTTATCAAAGCCTCCATCTCGCTTCTCATTCGGAACCCATTTTCCTTCCATGCAGAAGTAGCCTGAGTACCAAATCTGGATGTTGACCTTTTCTTGAGTTGCCTTTCTACCTTGATAGCCATGTGAAGCATATCCTCCAAATCAACATAATGATGCAACTCCACCATGTTTGCAATCTCTCTATTCAAGCCCCCTAGAAACCGTGCCATAGTAGCTTCTGCATCCTCAACTACATTTGCCCTGATCATGGCAACTTCCATCTCTGTGTAATAGTCCTCAACACTTTTGGTCCCCTGATACAGATGTTGTAGTTTCTGATACAACTCCCTATAGTAATGGCTGGGTATAAATCTCTTTCTCATGAGACCTCTAAGTTCTGCCCATGTCTGAACCGGTCTCTCATAATTTCTCCTCCGAGTAGAGACAATCTGATCCCACCAAATCATAGCATAATCGGTAAACTCAATTGCTGCCAGATTGATCTTCTTCTCGTCTGAGTAGTGATGACAGCTGAAAATCAATTCTATTTTCTTTTCCCATTCTAAATAAGCTTCAGGATCATTCTTGCCGTGGAATGTTGGTATCTTGATCTTGATGCTACCTAGATCACCATCTACATCTCTTCGCCTACCATATCCTCTCCGATCATAATCCTCTCTTCTGGCATCAAATGCACCTCTATCATCAAACTGTCTATCCCTCCTATCATTCCTCCTATCAAACCTCCTATTAGGCCTCCTATCATGCCTAGGCTGAAATCTCTCCTCCACATCATCAAAACCATCAGGATCATCAAACTCATTTTCAGCTTCCTCTTCATCTGGTGGTACATACTGTGGTGGTACTCGGCGAGGTGGCACATTGTGAGGTGGTGGTACATTCTGAGGTGGTGGTATTCTGGGACCGCTACCAGTTTGAATACTCTCTACACTCTTGGACAATCTCTCCAAAGCAGTATTCATGTTCTCCATCATATCTGTAAACTTTCTATCCATAGCTGCAAGCTTCTCATCGACGGTTAAACTAACACCTGCCATTTCAAAGCTCAACAAACAGATTAGAAATAACAAGAAGTGAAGCAAAGCAAATATGTAAATCCTCACAATCTCACGTGTTTACACTCGAATGATATCACTCCACTCGTGTTTGCACTCTATTGGCTTTTACCCGATACTGTGCTCACAATCACTGCCTTTTACCACTCTTGAGTTCTTCCTCAATTCAAATGTGAATCACACTCAATCCAAGAATACAAAACCAAGCGTAGTCCTCAAGCTAGCATGGAACACAATGAACCCAATAATATATATATAGGGCAGGTGGAACGAAATGTGAACAGGAATAGGAACGACGAAGACTCAATCAATAATACTTAAACTAGAGTATTTGTAATAAAGAAGTGAACAATTAGCACAATGGAAAAAAAATAAGCATGCAAATTCACGGTCGTATGCAATTTCGGGAGAAAAAATTGGCACCGCTATAGAAATTTTGATGGAATACCCTCCACGGGCACCTAAATGATAATATGGAACATACTAAATTCAACCAAAAAAGAAATTTTTTTTTTTTTTTTCGCTCAAGTGATCTCTATCACTCAAGTCCTTTTTTTCTTTTCTCTTTTTTTTTTTTTGATAACTTCAGAAGCTGATACTGTGGTTATGATTTCAGAGGCTGATTTAGGTTCTGATTTCAGAGGTACTGGTCAGGGTCTGATTTCAGAGTCTAATTTTCAGAGGCTAAACTTCAGGGTATGATTTCAGAGTCAGATTTCAAAGGCTAAGTTTTTAGAGTCTGATTTCAGGGTCTAATTTCAAAGGCTACGTTTTAGGGTCTGAATTCAGAGTCAGATTTCAAACTTCACTAGGGTTTTAGAAAACAACACACAGCCGCCCAAAGAACATGCTTATTTCTTCAACATATGCTAAAGAACAGAATTAATATGACGAACTGATAGGAAGAACAGAATGAAACCCAGATCCAGAAATGAACAAGATTACAGACTGATATGAAGAATCAACAACAAAAAAAAACCCAGAACTGAAAAATGAAAAATAAAGAACTGATATGCATAACACAATAGAACCAGATCCAGAAAATGCTTCACAACAAAACCAGATCCAGAATATACTTCAGAACAAAAACCAGATCCAGATCCAGAATATGCTTCACAACAAAACCAGATCCAGAAAATAAACAAAACGAAAACAGAAACAAGATCCAACAAGAATTGAAACGAAAATAACCAAGAACGAAAATAAAAACAGAATCAAACAACAGAAAAAAATAGGAAAATCAGACCTTGGAACCCTGAGCTCTAGATACCAAATGACAAGAAACCCACTTGGATTCGAAATCCAAGCAAACCCCAAGCAACGGACAGAACCCCAAGAACCGCGAATTTGATTTTATAGAAACAAAACCCTTCCAAAGCCACAAGAAGACCCACAAAGAACTTGCCCTTGAGAACCTTTAAGATGAATCCTTGTAGTGTTTTGCTAGCAAATGGAGACGCCACTAAGTTTGCTAAACTTAGATAAGTCGATTCAAACTTGAAAAGGGGAATCCCTCCCTTACAAGAATTCGGCCATAGCCAAAGCTTTAAGCTTTTGAGTTACAAATTTCGTTGATTGCCTTCAAATGAAGAAGAAAGTAAGTTTAAATAGTGTTACAAAAGAAACCCTAAAGGCAAAAAGACCACAAAGACCCTAAAAACGAAATTACACAAATATCAAGTCTTTAAGTCTTCAAATGCCTATGAAGCTTTACTCTAAACTAATTTGGGCCAAGTGAAATGGTTTTGGGCCCTTTCCATCGAAGCCCACATGCATCTCTATTTGTTTGTTGCAGTCGGCCATAAAACTCTGAACTAATCCCACCATTGCTTCTCTGAGTCTTTTGGTCCTCTGCCTCGTAATTGGCCCTTCTGGCACTTGTAATGCGTCATTTGGTTTGTTGTCGGCCTGGATCATGTCAAATAGGAGATGGTCCATTTCAAGTCTTGGAGCGGATCAACGACAATACTTACTAGCTTGATCTTCATGGTTCAGATTCGAGGTCGAATCGTTTTCAACAATGAGGGAGTGATATGAGTCCAACCACACCAGAGACATTATAGGATGCAACTAACAACTTGGAGGAACCCATGCAGTTGCCAACAGGTTCAATCACACGCCAAAGAGCAAAGAAGATCAGAGAGGCTTTTGCGGGACTAGCTCAGAGCTATGTGACCAGTTGTAGTAACCAAGTCAAGTGCACACCAGAGACACATATGGGCATAACCAGAGAGGTCCCCAAGCTATTTCATTTGACCCAGATCAGCTCAGACTGAAGCATAGCAGAGCAGCTTCAGCACATTTTTGTCCCGATTTGACCTATTTTGGGACTATGTTGAATTCGGCCAAATGGGGGCATTTTTGTCATTTGTGCTCGACATGTTGACTTTATTTATGATGTAATTAGCATGATTGACTATGCCATTAGGCTTAATTATGCTTGGATCTCTACTTAGCCGGAAGCACGTCAATTTACTATAGCATGTAAGCACCTCAATTAGCTTAAGTGAGATTAGCTTCTAATCTTTGTTTTAATTTTATTTAGGTGCAAAAGAACCTTAATGGTCGTGGTTGAGGTGGTTGACTTAGGGATTTTTTGTAATTTTAGCTCTAGGGTCATTTTAGTCATTTTACTCTCTTGTTGAGGGAGGGATTCCCCTTTTCAAGTTCAAATTGACTTATCTAAGCTTGGCAACTTAGTGGCGTCTCCATTGCTAGAAAAATAAAATATGATTTCATGCTTGTGGTTATCATGGACGTGAGTTTCATGGTGGTTATGGTCTTATCTTGGTTGGGTTTTGTTCCTACAAAATCATTATTCAAAGTTCTTGGGGTTTTGAGAAAGATGCTTGGGGTTTTCTTGGTTTCCAACCCAAGTGAGTTTCTTGTCATTTGGTATCATGAGATTAGGGTTCTGAGGTATGATTTCCTATCCTTTGTGTTGTTTAATCTTGTATTCATCTTTGTTTTTGTTGTTGTTGTTGTTGATTTCGACCATTAAGGAATTTGTCCTCAAAATTCGGCCATTGTGTTCTTTGTTGTTTCTTGCCGATTCTTGTTGATTTGTGATCAAAATAGCATGAATAACATTCTACCCTTAAGGGTTTTTGATTGATCATAAGTATTTCTTTGAGTTAATCTTGGGCTACATAGGTCAAACTGGGGCATTTGTGTTCTTTGCGTGAATCAAGTGTTTAGTTGTTAATTGTATGTTACTATGACGTGTTTAACATTGTTATTAAGTTATTAGTGTCAAAAATCCAAAAAAAAAAAAAAACGAATCAGATCAGATTGGACCTAGTGAGATTTATTGATATATTTGTCTTGCTATTGTTGAATACATGCAATTAGTGTTGTTTCCATAGGTATTATTCATATCAACTTTGCAAAAAATCAGAATTGACATCATTTATCTTGGTATTTACGTGAGCTTACTTGTTTGCATTCTTGTGAAGTTAGCACAATCTTGTGAGTTTGAGTGAAAAGAAAGAAAGATTGAGTGCATTATTGATGAATGTGAATGTGTAATTGATGAAACAAATCTGAATGCACCAAATTTGGTGATTGCAGTGAGTTGTATCATTGTTATCTTGCTGATTTATGTTGTTAATGTTGAGTGCAACAAATTCATCATTAGCTTGACATGGGAACTTGTGTGTAACCATTTGTTTTTTTTTTGGATAAAGTAAGTGTATAACCAAAAGAAAACTATACAAGTGCAAAGGGGCATACCCCTGACTACTAGAGAGGACATGCCCTCCTAGAAGAAAAGCCGAAAGGCTACAAGCAAAAAAAGATCAACAGAAAATGTCATCGGGCAAGTGCCAGGATAGGTGAAGCCATTTAGTGTCATAAGATGGATTCACCTTCCGTAAAAAGCCAGCACGATTCCGATCATCAAAAACAATATCACTAAGCAGGATAGAAACAGGCCGAAGAGGCGCATCATGAGTGCAGGCATTCCTCTCCCTCCATAAATGGTAAACTGACGTGGCAAAAGACAGCCGAACAAAGAGATACCGTAAAGAGGCGTCAGAAAATTGACAGATCCACTCAACATCTGAAGCCAATCTCGGCAACTCCAATCTAACCCACACATAGCCAGCACAGTCGACCAGACCTTAGAAGAGAAGGAGCACTGGAAGAAAAGATGATCAATCCTCACTAGAACAACCAAATAGAATACATCGCGAGCAAGCAGAGATACCAAACCTCATCAAACTATCCTGAGTACAAAGGCCTCCATGAATAGACATCCAAAGCAAAAAGGAATGGCGGGGAATGGCCTTCCGGAAAAAAATAACTCGAAACCAATGCACCAAGGTTCCCCTAGACCGCATAGCATTCCAGGCACTATCCACAGAAAATCTCCCTCTACTATCATCCACCCAAACCAGCTCATAAGATGGATTCACCTTCCGAACGTCAGAAAATTGACAGATCCACTCAACAGTCTGAAGCCAATCTCGGCAACTCCAATCTAACCCACACATAGCCAGCACAGTCGGCCAGACCTTAGAAGAGAAGGAGCACTGGAAGAAAAGATGATCAATATCCTCACTAGAACAACCACATAGAATACATCGCGAGCAAGCAGAGATACCAAACCTCATCAAACTATCCTGAGTACAAAGGCCTCCATGAATAGACATCCAAATAAAAAAGGAATGGCGGGGAATGGCCTTCCGAAACAAAACAACTCGAAACCAATGCACCAAGGTTCCCCTAGACCGCATAGCATTCTAGGCACTATCCACAGAAAATCTCCCTCTACTTTCATCCACCCAAACCAGCTCATCCTCCCTCAAGCTAGAAGGATTCGGAAGAAGGGCCCGAGCCAGATCAACAAGGGCGACAGACCTAGATGGGGGCCACCGCCAAGAAGAATCAGAAATAATGGAAGCAATTGAAGCCATCATATCCAAGCCATAGTCATAAATCACTCTCTCATCCAACGAATCCACAATCGGACCCATAGGATACCAAAAATCAAACCACAATAAAGTTTTCTCACCATTCACAATCCTAACTCTCATCCGCCGCTGGGACCAAGAACGAAGCTCCAAAATCTTATGCCAACTCCAAGAGCAATATGTAGGGCAATGAACCTCCCAAAAACTTCTGCCCCTTAACAAATAAGACTGAACCCAATTCGACCAAGAAGAAACCTGGCCAGAACAAAGGAACCAAATGTGCTTAACAATAGCCGCTCTGTTCCAAGATTCAATCTCTTAATCCCCAACCCCCCCTTCTTAGAAGGTAAACAAACTCTACTCCAAGCCACTATCGCCCCATAAGAGGTGAGCTCACTACCCTTCCAAAGGAAAGAACGGACAATCGTCTCCAACTTCCTAATAACAGTCTTAGGAAGAATAAATAAAGAAGACCAATAAACTTGAATGGAGAATAAAATAGATTTAATGAGCTGAACCCCGCATAAGAGAGAAACTTACTACTCTAACTTTTAGCACACATAACAATACGATCCACAAGAGAAGCACAATCTGAGGCCCGAAGTTTAATAGAAATCAAATGGACTCCTAGATACCGCACTGGAAGAATCCCTACTTGGAAGCCCAGAACAAGACGCAGCTGGTCCTGAAGGGTAGGAGAGATACCAGAGGAGAAGAAATGACTTTTAGCTAGATTCGGGATTAAACCTGATAAACCACTGAACTGCCTGAGAAAATCCTTAATCAAGGAAACCGAGGAGGCATCCGTTTTACAGAAAATCATAAGGTCATCCGCAAAGTAAAGATGAGTGAGACGGTTCTTAGAACACCGCCGATGGAATCTGAAATCCTGGTTAAGAGCCATTTTATGAAGTAAGCCTGACAGAACTTCCATAGCCAAGACAAACAGATAAAGAGACATAAGATCACCTTGTCGCAACCTGCGACCCCCAGAGAAAAAACAATGCAACTCCCAATTAATAGACACAGAAAACATAGTAGAAGTCATACACTCCTGAATCCAACCCACCACCTCTCTGGAAAACCAACAGTCCGTAGTACCTCAACCAAAAAGTCCCAACGAACAGTGTCATAAGCTTTCATCAAGTCAATCTTAAGAGCACATCTCGGGGAACCACCAGTCCGATGATAATTCCAAACCAATTCTTGACACAAAAGAATATTGTCGCTGATACGCCTACCCGTAACAAAAGCAGATTGATTATGACTAATCACTGAAGGAAGGATAACTTTGATCCTATTCGCAATAAGCTTAGGAATACACTTGTAAATAGTGTTGCAATAAGAAATAGGCCGATAATCCTTAACCTGGGAAGAGTTGGGAATATTAGGAATCAGAGCAATAGAAGTAGCATTAACTTGCCTCAAGAGACGCCCAGAGGAAAAGAAAGAGTGAATAGCACAAAGGACATCATCCCCCACAACACTCTAAGACTTCTTTAAGAAACCCGAATTAAATCCATCTGGGCCTGGAGCTTTATTGTCCTTCAACGCGAACAAGACAGCCTTAATCTCCTCATCAGAAACCTCCCGGGTAAGAGACTCACTATGCTCAGCTGTCACATGCCTAGTAATTGCATATCTAAGGGCAACCCTATCAATATCCTGCTGACTATGCTGGGGGGCCCAAAAGGGTCTCAAAAAAAGATACAATCTCATCTCTAACCAAAACATCATCCTCCACACGAGTCCCATCCTCCTTAGTGATAGAAGTAATCTTGCTACGGCCGTGAAAACTCTTCATAGCAGTAAAAAAGAATTTAGTATTCTGATCCCCGAGATTTAGCCATTGAACACAAGATTTCTGTCTATTGAAGCCTTCCTCAGCCCGACACATGTCACCATCCCGTAATGAAAGACTGGCTTCTTCAGCTAACAGAGTGGGGTTACTGGGGCACTCCTGTAAAGCACAATGCACACTATCCAACTCCCTCATAATCTCCAAAACCTTACTCGGAATCTGAGAGAAATGCTCGACATTAAACTTCTTCAAAGCCATCTTAACACTCTTCAGCTTACAACATAAACGGAACATCGAAGTATCGAGAACATCAATGTCCCAAGCCCTAGCCACAACTGAGAGAAAATCAGGATGATCCACCCAAAAATCAAAGAATTTGAAGGGAATTTTCCTCTTTGGGAGCTCTGCAAATTTAACCACCATAGGAGAATGATCTGAAATCCGAGGGGGAAGAAAACGGGCAACAGAACCCGAAAAAAGACACTCCCAAGATGAATTAGCGAGAACACGGTCCAACTTACGCCAAATAGGGGACTGAATCTGCTTATTGAACCAAGTAAACTAACAACCAGAGAACTGAAGATCATCCAAACCAGCCTGACCCAAACAGCAGCCCAAATCATCTTTCCAAGCCGGCCATGCCACAGATCCACCACAATGCTCAATCGGAGAGCGAATAGCATTGAAGTCTCCCAAAACAAGCCACAGAGAGTCATCAAAAACACTACCACTAGAAACTAAGTCGGCCCAAAGCTCCCGACGCTTCTCGTAGTCACACTCACCATAAACCACCGAAACTACACAAGTCCACAACCCATAAATATGAGATACACTACAATGAATAACTTGAGATGAAGAACAATAATGCTAACATCAATGTCACTAGGGTTCCAACACACCCAAATACGGCCAAATGGAAGAATATCAGAGTGGCAAAAAAACTTCCATGAATGATTAATCGCACGAGATACATTCACAAAATTAACGTCTTTTACCTTGGTTTCAACTAAACCACACAAATAAAGCTTCTCATCACGAAGAAACCTTCTAACTTCAGCTTGTTTAATTGGGTCATTGAGACCTTGAATGTTCCAATAACCAAAAATCATTAAAACAGAGAAGAGTAGAGCCAAACCCAAACAAATCAGTGTCGTCAAACCCCTCTCGAGGACTGCCGTTTCTGACTCCTCTTTCCACCAGAACCCTTTCTAGATTTGTTACAGTAAACCATTTTCCTGATCTCCTGAGAATCAATGACCTTATTAGCCAAACTGTTATCATTTGGCGTGGGCGATCATAAGTTCCAGAATGCGGAGACTCAGCTAAAACATACTTAGAAAGATCCTTGACAAGAAGTGAAGAAGCACGGGAACATTCACCTTCCTCCTTACCCTCTGCCTCCGTAATAACTGCCTCAGACGAAACCACAGACATAGGAGGAGTTACCAGAGCCGATTCCAACCTATTGGAAGAGCACTCACCCAAAACAAGAACCCTGTTAGAGGGAACATCCTGAATCATATCACCGCTCGAGCTAACAGGAGTGGTCACAGTCGCTCACTTGCCTTTCTTCTTCTTAGAGACCGAAATCCAAGCACCCTCATTTACCTCAGTAGTGTCAGCCGTAACAAATTTATCAATTGAAGGAATAGATGGCTTGGGAATCCAGGACTCAGAGGGTTTGCTAACCTCCTTACTAGGAGCCTTTTTAGGGCAGGAATTCACAGAATGGCCAAACACCTCACAAATAGTACATTTCACAGGAACCCATTCAAACTCAACCCTAATATGTACCCTAGTACCATCAGGATATTGGAAAATAATCTCCTCGACAAGGGGATTTCGAGCATCAATCTCAACATAAACTCGAGCGAAACTGAGCCGTTTCCTAGAAAGGGTAATATTGTCAGCATTGAGAGGTGTCCCAACTACACTAGCCACACAACTAATCCATTTAGCCAACCATAAGTCAAAAGGCAGATGAAAGAGTCTAACCCAGACCGGAACCTTGAACAAGTCCTCATTGGTCAAAGATAAGCCAAGTTGTCAAAGTTTGAGAACCAACGGTCTATTAGCCATATGCCAAGGGGCTCCGTCCAACACCGCACCAGCTTATTTAAGGCTACCAAATCTAAACAAAAAGAAGCTGTTATCAGAGGTAAGAACCTCTAGCAAACCAAGCCTCCCCCATAACTTGTGTGCAATAGAGTTGATAGTTTGAAAAGGAAGTCTTTTACTCCGCCAATACACACTACCCTCTTCAATAACCTCAGCAGGAGGGCACACTACAACCTTACCATCAATAACACTAGGTTGAACATAGTGCAGTGCGGTGGAAAAACAAGCCGAGTCACGTGAATCATCTACTTTAGGTCCATTCAGCGCAGAAGCATAACTATTATGACAAGCAGAAGCACTGCCCCCCAAAGCTACTGCAGAAGACGAGACAGTAAGACCAAAAGCATTAGATTGACCATTCATACAAGCACTGTCTACCTTAGCAAACCCAGAGGCACTAGCGCCACCAACTGCCTTAACAACCCCAGAAACACTAACACCACCAGCTAAAGCACTCAATTTCACTGCCGACGAAACATTCCCAAAAACATTCCCAGGATTTGGGGCTAAAACACCACAAGACACAGGACAAGAATCACCAATGTTGTTACCAGCACTCACGGAACCACCAACCTCATTCACAGGAACAGTATTATTCAAGACCAAAACAGCAGTACCCTCACCGATAACAAACTTAGCTTCAATACACACGGAATCACACAAGTCAGCCATTGCAGACACATCATTACGGGCCAGAGAATCACAAACAGTAGCCTCTACCGAGGACTCAAACTCCTCACCGACAGGGCTACCAACCCCCCCTTGAACACCGGCCGAAACTTCACAGAAAAGAGAAAAAACAGACTGCACATCACCATTCACAATCGGCAACATAGTCCCTAAATTCCCACAAACCTTAGTTTTTACCTTACCCACAACACATCAACACCCACTCGGCCACCACCAGCAAGCCCCTATACCAACAAAGGATCAAACCCCACACCCTCCTTCGAGCAACACCTAGGGACCAGGAACCACCCACAACCCCCACAAACACCATCCACTACACTCGGGTTAGACCGATCAAGAACAGAAGACCGGTCTAAAAAATCACCCGAACCACACCTAAAGCAGACCCAGTAGAGGAACCAAACAAAGAATGACCCACCATGTTGAGTTTTCTAATTAGGTCCCAAGATCATGAAATCAAGCACAAAATTCGCATGAACACATCAAAGAAGTAAGGCGAATACATACTCACATTGAACGGTTTGAGATGCGAAGAACAAAAACTCATTTTCGTCCTCCATGAAGCTCGGCAGTAAGCTTTTGAGCCAAGGGGCTGCTCGTTTTGGCCTCCAAAGTTCCTCCAAGAATCGGCCATGTGAGACTCCATTGAAGCTCCAAGCTTCAAGCTTTCCAAAGATGATCCCAAGCTCACAAACGCACTTCCTTATCACCTTTGAATAACCCTATGGTGTGCTAGCACTTATCATCTTCCTTGCTTCTCTTCTTCATTCGGTCAAACCATAAATTTTGAGGAAGAAATCGGTTCCAAACCGGGAGAGGAAGAATGAGAGAAAGAGAGGGAAAGGTTTTCACGTAAAAACGTGAATGATAGGAGAGAGAGAGTTAATTAAAAAAAAAATGTATTTGGTTTATTTATATTTTCAAAAAAATTATAACCAATTACCATTTTTTCAATTTCAAAAAACAAAAGTCAAAAAGCATAAAGCAAAGCTATTAAATGCTTTCAACTACCACATCAATCATTCAAATGTCACATCAATCACTCAAATGTCACATCACTCAAAGTGACATGTGATTTGACGCTTGATGCGACTAGTGATTTGACGCTTGACGTGACTTGCGTGCCGCCACTGAATTCGAATACGAATGCGCTCGCAAACACGCTCGGGCACGCTCGGGTCGGGTTCGCTAATTCCAAATTAACGAATTTTCCGTTGCGACGTATTTAAACGATTACGCCTAGCGAAATCACTATTCACGTCGCGAACGAATTAATTCTAAATTAATTCGTTCGCCCGAATTA
>SKCR01053266.1:0-45672 GCA_019454045.1 Zanthoxylum bungeanum | reverse complement strand
CAGCAAGTCAGGTGCCCGAAGTAAAACTATTTTAGAATCCATTCACTCTGATGTTTGGGAAGCACCGGTTCAATCTCCAGGGAAAATAAAAATTTTGTATCATTTATTGACGACTTTTCTAGAAGATGTTGGGTGTACCCGATCAAAAACAAGTCAGATGTGATGCCAATTTTTTTAAAATTTCAAAGCATAAATTGAAGTTGAAACTAGAAGGAGAATCAAGTATTTAAGGACATATAATGGAGGAGAATATTGCAGCAAGGATTTTGATGCATATTTTCAGCAAGAATGCATCAAAAGGCAAACTACAACACCATACACTCCACAACAATATAGTGTGGCATAAATGATGAATAGCTAGTCTACCAAAATACTTTTGGGCAGAAGCGGTTCATACACCGATGGAGATGTGGAGCAGAAAATCAGCTGATTTCTCATCTCCACATTTTTTGTTGTCATGTATATGTGATGTACAACGCTCAAGAAAGAACAAAGCTAGATCCAAAATCTTGAAAATGTATTTTCTTGGGTTATACTGATGGAGTAAATGGGTATCGCTTGTGGGATCGCACTACCCACAAGATCATCATCAGCAGGGATGTGATATTTGCATAAGATCAACTGTAGAAAGAAGGAAATGATAGCAATTCAAAAGAAAGTATAGAGACTATAATAGTACTGGTGGAAAATAATACAGAACGAGAAAATTCAGATTCTTCCGAAGCAGCACCAGAGCACGAGGAACCAGAACCAATTGAGTTTGAAGAATCTGAAGTCCGTCAATCAACTCGAGAGATAAGACCTCTATGTTTGCACTCAGAGTATGTTACTGAGAGTAACATTGCATACTGCCTTCTAACAGATGATGGAGAGTCAAGTGGAGCGGTATCGTGCACGATTGATGGTGAAAGGATATGCTCAGAAAGAAGGGACTGATTTCAACGGTATATTTCTCCTGTGATTCGACTTACAACAGTCAAAGTAGTCTTAGCTATGTATGCTACTTTTGACCTACATCTGGAACAGTTGGATGTGAAAACTTCATTTCTTCATGGAAAACTTGAAGAAGAAATTTATATGCTCCAACCAGAAGATTTTACTGAAATAGGCAAGGAGAACTTGATTTGCAGGTTGAACAAATCTCTATATGGTCTTAAACAAACGCCGAGATGTTGGTATAAAAGATTTGATTCCTTCATTATTTGCCTTGGGTACAACAGACTAGTTCATACCATTGTACATATTACAAGAGGTTTGGAAATAATGACTTTATTATTTTGATGTTGTATGTGGACGACATGTTAGTAGCAATCCCTAACAAAGATCGAGTCCAATAATTAAAGGTACAATTAGCTAGGGAGTTTGACATGAAGGATCTGGGACCAGCAAATAAGATTTTAGGGATGCAAATACATCGAGACAGAAGTAACATGAAGATTTGGCTTTCTCAGAAAAATTACTTGAAGAAAATCTTACGGCGGTTCGACATAGAAGATTGTAAGCCAATTTCTACCACACTTCCTGTTAATTTCAAGTTATCCTCTTTTATGTGCCCTATCAATGAAGCTGTGAGGAATGAGATGTCTCGAATGCCGTATGCATCAACAGTGGGAAGTTTAATGTACGCCATGATTTGAACAAGACCAGACATTACACAAGCAGTGAAAGTAGTTAGTCATTTTATGACAAATCCTAGTAGAGAGCATTGGAATACTGTTAAGAAGATCCTTAGATATATTAAAGAAACCTAAGATGCTGCATTATGTTATGGAGGATCAAAATTAGCTGTCAAGAGCTACGTGGATTCAGATTTTACAGGAGATATTGACAAAAGATAATCCACTACAGGTTATGTGTTTGTATTTGCAAGAGGAGCAGAGGGCTTGGTATCCAAGTTACAGAGTGTTGTGGCTTTGTCTGCAACAGAAGCTGAATACATGTCAATTACACAAGCTTGCAAGGAAGCTATTTGGTTTCAAAGGTTATTTGAGGAGCTCGGGCACAAACAAGAGAAGATTTCATTATTTTGTGACAATGAGAGTGCTTTGTATATTGCAAAGAATTTCAGCCTTTCATTCAAGAACAAAGCATATAGGGGTACAATATCATTTTCTTCTTCGTGAAGTTGTGGAACAAGGCAATGTGGACTTGTTGAAGGTACACATCAATGAGAACTTATAGACGTAATGATTAAGCCTATCAATACAGATAAGTTTATTTAGTGTAGATTCTCTTATAGCTTACCAGAAACGTAAGCAGCTTGAAGACAACAAAGTAGAATGGATGGTGTGGAAACTGATTGGTTCTCAATCAAGTTTCCAAGTGGGAGAATTGTTAAAGTCAACGAAATTGTCAATCACCGAAAGGTGATTGGTAATTAAATAAATAAAATATGTGGGTGGGTCCCACATGCTTAAAAGAAAATAATAAAAAAAATTAGAATTAAATATTTACACAATGAATCTCATGCTTATAAATTGAGGCTTCATTTCATTATTTTCTTCATTCAATTCTCAACCAAATCTTCAGTATTCTAAGAGAGAAAAATATAGTTTCTTCTTAAGAGTTTATGAGAGAGTTGTAATTCTCATATTCTAAGAGAGTGTGAGATTGTTCACTCCTTATGTTTAGAGAGGTTGTAAAATTCTTTCCACTATAGTGAGATCCTTCTACTTTTGCCAGTGGATGTTTCCCTCATATTGAGGGTTTTACCATATTAAATTTGTGTCTCGTTTTTTTATTTTATTGTTAATATTTATGGTAAGATAAGCCTCATAATTATTATTGTATTGTTTATTGTAGGCAACACCTCATGAACTAACAATTATTCTCAATTTCATTTTACTCTTGCGTGTCAGCTTCAGCCCACGATCCCCTAATAAGAAATAAAAAATTAATTATCATAATATTAATTACATATATTATATTAGGGGATGTATTCAATTGAGATTTTAAAAGACGTTTTTGGGTTAAATAAGTCTTGTGGTATTTCATTAAGACTATTAGGATTTTTTAAAAAATGTATCCAAATGTAGTGATATTCAATCAGGACTTTAAACAGGTAATAGAAAGTCTTATGATATTGAAAAACATAATTATTTAGAATGATTTGTTTATATGTGTGATTGTGTAGGACTTTTTAGTGAGAATTATAAATATGAAACTCTATAAAAAAAAAAAATCATACCCTAACCCATGAGACTTTTTACATAAGATTTTTTTGACTGTTAGAAAACAGAAGATGAACACATATGTTATCTCTCCGTGAACAAGTTACTTACTTATTAGTAATTTCTTCTTTTTTCTTTCAAACAAAACAATATGACTTTCTTTTAAATGCAACTGGTAATGTCCCTCCTCCAGCCATTTTTCTTAATGAATTTCATTTTCGAGGAGGAAAATTCTATCACATTTAAAGATAATTTCCTATATTTTCTTTGAGGCCATCATAACTTCTTCAATCGGACAGATGATAATGTATAAAGGGAATTTAGCACAACAATGATTTTTTTCTTCTTCGTTTTCTCGCTAATTTTTTTACTTTTATTTTTATTTTTTTTAAAAAAACCCAAATTTAAGGAAAATATATTTATCAATTATTAAGATCATTGATGCCGAGGTGTTATCTTTTATTCCTAGGTCAGAGACATGACATTCTGTCACAGAAAGTCAGAAAATAATCTGGCATTTTCGTCAGTAAAGTTATCTACACTGTTAGTAAAATATTGATAGATTGCTTAAGTCCAGGAAATATTACCGCCAACATAGCTTGTAAAGAAAATATAGTTGTAATGGTTGAGGCATCCCCACCTAACCATGATATAAATTATAGCATTGTTAATTCAGTGGAGGGGTGACCAGGACGAGAATGGCCCAAGAAAATAATGTCTCATTGAACTAGATAGACATTACTCATAATCCAATTAAAAATGGGTTGGTAAGCATCATAAAAGTTAAAAAAAAAAAAAATTAATTATATGTGGTTCTTTCAAATCTTTTAAATTCTTATGATATAAATCTTTTAAAATCCAATAAGTAAAAAATCCTGATAAAAAAAACTGTAACAAAATCTTAGAAGTCATTACATTCTTAAATAGTATTTTAAAATCCACTGAACTTATTTATTCATAAACAATCTTTTAAAATCTCAATTGAAAACACTCCTTAGTTTGTCCAAGTTATTTTCAAGCCGTCATTGAGCTGCTCGAGTTTTGTCCATCCATTTTTTTTTCAAAATGTATAAAATTAATTTTGTAGACTTATTTAAATATTAATTGAATTATATTTATTAATTACAAAAACTCCCCTCACTGTTTATCCCATTGAGACATTAAACATAAAGAAGCGGTGATCGTGATTCATGCATCGCAATGCTCAATAGTGTTAAAAAAATGTATTTATAGTAGACTTTAAACATCAAATTTTCTTATTTGATTAAGAATCACATAAAATATTACAACTTATTGGAAGTCGTTTAGGCAGAAATTAAAAACTAATTAAATATTATTTAAATGTAATGCTAAAAGCTTATAAGTGTTGATCAAGTTGTTTTTAAATATGTTTCTTTAACTTATCATTCAAGTTCGAATACTGCTTAAAATATTAATTCGTGTTTTGTCCATTATTACCTTTTAAAAAACTTGTAAGATATAGTTTTACAAAATTAGCTAAATTAGATTAAATATTAATTAATTATTGAAACTTTTTATCCTTGTTCCACATTTTATCTCGAAGTGACGCCTCTTGCTTGCTAAAACAATACCCTTGCTCCATTTGTTTGGTGTGTTTATGGTATATTAGGGAGTGTGGACGGAGACTAGAGAATGAGAAATGATGGATTGTGTTTGCTTAATTGAAATGATTAGGGAATGATTTTATTTTTCATGATTGATAATTCTATATATCCATACCTAAATTCTTAATTTACTTATTAATAATGGAATAATAAAATAATAATCAATATTAATTATTAAAAAATTAATATTAATGATTATGAGAGTCAATAAGATTTAGGAACTGAGTGGATCGTACATTTAAGAACACATGACAATAGAGAATTTGGTGTTTGATATATTGACTATCGATTCTGAAACCGGTATTGTGAATTTTCTCTTGAAATTGTTTGTTGGCTCTGGTGCTCTCTCAAATGACAGATGGTGGACCTAGATTTTTAAATTAAGCCAAGGTAGGAAATTCTGTCAAAGATCCTCTGATGCTCAAATCAATAATGAAAGATATTGTATTTAATAGTTTTCTTTAATATCCATTGAGACAAGGAAGAGCTTCTAATTTAGTGATATAAGAATTATCTTAGTAATGCTTAAGGTGTTGAACTCTTTAATTATCATTTGAATTCACCTTTTATAGTTGGTGAGGTTTATAGATGGCAAAAATACCCTTAAGGTCTGGTATAGTATGATTTTTGTACCTATTGATTGAACGAGCCGTATACGAATATTGACAATCTCTTATTATATTCGGTTCGTTATCATTCCAAATGAGATAGCATATAAATTAATGAGGGTGGTTGAAATATTGGTAATTGACACATAAATATTTTTTAGGACATTTCTCATATACGCTACTTACCCACTAAGAAAAATGGGTTAGTGTCGGATTACGTGAAATAATGGAATTATCATGGATTAGAGTGATGTTGAAGCCATGTTGCACCTCCGGTCATCTTAACTAGCCTGTAATAGGATATGTGATCGTAGTTGAGTGACTTAAATACAATAATTAATAATCAATAATATTATGCATCAAACAAGTTAGAAATATGCTTTTTGGATATGACATGTGGAGCCTATAATTAGATAAAATGATACACATACAATAATTAATAATCAATAATATTATGCACAATATTTATATAAACGTACATATAGTTTCTATAAAATGTTTATTTATTTTGTCAGTCAAAAATACTTAATTTTTAATAATTTGTTTGTAATTTGTGATGATTTCAACTACTTAATCTTTATCTTGTAATTTTTTATTATTTTATTATTTTGTAACTTATCTCATCATAATTTCTCTCTATAAATATAGAGGAACCCCTTTGTAGTTTTAGAGCAAAAAAATCATTCATTCAGAATCAATATGAAAAGTTTGTAGCTTTCAAGGTACTCTCTTCTTCTATTCTCTTTACTTTTATAACACGTTATCGGCTTTAGTTTTTTTTTCTTTTTAAAGAAAGAAAAAGAAAAAATAATAAAAGCTCGTATGCACTCATTGGCCTGAAGCCAAAATTATGATGATCAAACATGATGAATAGAGGCCTGAAGCCTTGACAATATGGATGTTGATTCAAGCCTGTGCTTGCTGCTCGTAAAGTCTTCATCAAATTGATAAGTTTTTCTACACACAAAAAAATGCCGAATTCATCACAAAGCCAAATCATAAGGCCCGAAACCATTGCCTCATTATTTATATTGGAGGCTGTTAACTAACATTAGTGCTGTCAAAAATAAACGATATGCATTAGTGATATTTTTTGGCATAATTCTAACTTGTTTGATGTGGTTATTTAATTCATAACTTTATGTGTTGATGATTTTGTGAGCCAACTTGAAGTTTACATATTATAATTAAGAACCTGAAGTTTTGAATCTTAAATTTAAAATTAGAATCCGCACTTGTAATTCATTATGTTTTTTTTTTTTTTTTTATCTATTATTAGTTTAACAATTAATTATTTTTATGAGTATGCTCCGTGGTTGCCATTAATTTGGATCATCCACATCAGAAAAAAAAATACGGTATTTTTTATTCATAATTTATTTTATTTTCTTTCATAATGATTAACTATAAGAGATAAATTAGAGCCCGAAGTTTTAAACTCATTAATTAATTATTAGAACCTACATTTCTAAATCTAGAAAATAATTATAAAACCTGAAGTTCTAACCTCCATCAATTAGACATTAGATTAAAACCTGCAGTTTTAAATCTATCATAGAACCTGAAGTTCTGAATCTACAATATAATATTTATGAACTTAAAGTTCTAAATATATGCATGATATCTTTTTTTACTTTGCAATTAGTTTCGTATAATTATGACACTTATATTTCTTTCTATACCTTTTAAAGGAACCTTGAATATGTCAAACCTCATAAACATACAAATTCCCGCATTCAAAGTTTTCGGAAGAAACTATCTCTCATGGGTTTTGGATGCCAAAATGCACCTACGAGCTATGGGCCTGGAAAGCACCATAAGTCAGAAAATCAAACGTCCATGCAGGATAAGTTAAAGGCTATGATTTAATAGATTTATCCAAGCATCCAAGAAAAGGAAAGGAGATTGAAGCTAACTTTATCAATGACTCGGATCCAGTAGATCTCATTCATCTTGATGTCTCCGATTTCTTTGAGGACCTAAAAGAAATGATTGATCACCTGATTGGCGATGGAAATGTCCATCGTGACTAAACTTTAAATTTTATTTTTTTATGAATGGTTTAGGATCTAGGAAATATTAAATTCTATTTAGCATTTTATTAAAGTTTTATTTGGATATTTTTATCACATCAGATGTACTTTATTTCATATCTTTTAGGCAAAAATGTAAAAGTGACCCTCTAACTTTCATGTGTTTTCATTTAAGTCCGTTAACTTTCAGTTTTGTCAATTCAGTCCTCTAACTTTCAATTTTTGTCAATTCAAGGCTCCGTTATAAATTCATCATTGTTTCCGTTACAAATAATGGCAACAGCAAACTAAACGTACTTTGCGTGTTATTTAATTATACACTCAATTAGAAAATATAGGCAGACAGAGGAAGCTAAAGCAAAGTAAACGTACTCTGCTTGCATCTTCTTCGAGCTATTTTGTTTTGTCAAACACATATCCCAAGTTCAATATGACTTTTGTCAAAAAATTATAACGAAGATATGTATGTATTTTTATAAGAGATTAAGATAATCAAATGTTTTACCTACTATATTTAGACTCGAATCGAATGATTCGATTGTGTTATTTCCAATCCTTCAAAAAAAAACACGAGATGATACATTTTACACTGCAGTTGATCAGTGGACCCTAGCGACGAGTGTGGAAAATAATTATACGCAACTTATTTAGCAAAAACTTAATGGTTAGACATTACAATACATGCGATTGCACATAATCAAAAAATAGCTCGAAGATGCAAGCAGAGTACGTTTACTTTGCTTTAGCTTTCTTTGTCTGCCTATATTTTCTAATTGAGGGTATTAATTAAATAACATGCAAAGTACATTTACTTTGCTATTGGCATTATTTGTAACGACAACAGTGATGAATTTATAACGGAGCCTTGAATTGACAAAAATTGAAAGTTAGAGGACTGAATTGACAAAACTGAAAGTTAACGGACTTAAATGAAAAAACATGAAAGTTAGAGGGTCACTTTTGCATTTTTACCTATCTTTTACTTGATGTCTATCATGAACTTTGATTTCAATGATATGGATCATACAAATAAATTATATGTTCTAGAAAATAAATATGGGGATATATGTTTGGCTGATAATGCAACCACACACACTATCATTCGAGATATAAAATATTTTTTGGACGTAAAATAACGTGAAGGAAAGATAAATATTATATCTAGGCCTGTAGACCTAATTGAAGGCTCTAGAAGCAGTGGCATATCCAGAAAATCAAGTCAGTGGGGGCAAAGTTATGAAAAATAAATATAAATAAAAAAAACATACAAAATATTTATATTTATATTGTTATTTGAATATTTTACATATTACAATTTTCCATGACGTGGTTTCATATTTTGAAAACCTTGAATGATAGTTTCATTATCAATGCTCATAATACATTTTTTTCTATATATGTAACTAAATTATCATTCATCCATTGATCTCCCATCCTATTGCGTAGTCTAGTCTTCACAATATTCATAGCTGAAAATATTCTCTCTACATTGGCAGTGGCAACAGGTAAAGTCAAAGCTAATGTTAAAAGTAAGTAAACAAATGGATATACATTATCCTTTTTAGTTTGAACCAACATTGCTGCAAGATCACCAATCCCATTCAATTTCGAAAACATAATACTAGAACGCATATCCATAATTTAAGTATCAAGTTGACCATCTAGTACGAGGAGCTCTATTGAAGAGAAATCTGTGGGATAAAATTGAGCAAGACGAACTAGATTTTGTTTATTGAATGAGGAGAATAAATCACATGGACTAAGGGAAGCTAAACAAAGAAGCAACTCGGTGTTTGTCTCATTGAAACGGTTGTTAAGCTCTTGAAGTTGGGCATCTAAAACCACATAAAATAATTCAACCCGATAATGATGCAAGTTGGTAGTTTTTTGAGCTTTATGCCTTGAACGACCTCGAGTAATAAATATGTCATCCATATTAGGCACATCAATGTTATATGCATCACAAAAAGATACAACTTGACTAAATAAATAATCTCATCCACCCTCCCCCATCATTTGCATGCTATCTTTACACAATCTAACTAGCTTAATGGCATTCACAATATCTTGATCTTTTTTTTTCAATGCTAATGACAATTCATTTGTCAATGATAATATATTTTTCATCAAATATATATTCAAATGATTGCATTGAATCTAAAAGATTACTTGTCTCACATCTTTGTTCACGAGTTGCTTCATCTTCGACAATCATCTCAATGACATCAATAATGGATTGAAACATGGTAATGATACTAAGTAAAGTGCCATAGTGTGAACCCCAAAGTGTATCACCAAACCGCTTCAAGTTAGTCTCTTGATTTTGCCTTTGCCCACTTGAAATTTCGTCATTAGAAATTGCTTTTACAATTGATAAAGCTTGTTTTTCTCTAAGAACATCGCGACGCTTACATGAGCCTCCAACAACATTCACCACATTAGCAATTATATTGAAGAAAGATTGAACTTTAACATTATTTTTTGCCACGGCCATAAGAGCTAATTGAAGTTGGTGAGCAAAACAATGAACATAATAAGCACATCCATTCTCTTTTAAAATAAGTGTCTTCAGACCATTCAATTCACCTTGCATATTACTAGCCCCATCATATCCTTACCCACGTAATCTAGAAATATTCAATCCATGTTTAGAAAATAAGTTGTCAATTGCTTCCTTCAGTGACAAAACGGTGGTACTAGTAACATGCTCAATACCAATGAAACATTCAACTACATGCCCACTTTTGTTCACATACCGCAAAACAATAGCCAAATGCTCTTTTGTTGATACATCAAGAGATTCATCAATTAAAACTGAAAAGAATGCTTCACCCATATCTTGAAGAATGACATTTGTTGTTTCAATTGAAGCGACATGCACAATTTCTTTTTGTATATTCGGTGATGTCAACAAGTCATTTTGTGGAGCATTATGGAAAGTTACAACTCTAACATCATCATTGTGGCTAGCTAGAAACTTTAAAAGCTCTAGAAAATTACCTCGATTAGTTGAATTATTTGATTCATCATGCCCACGAAAAGCAAGTCCTTGTTGCAAAAGGAAACGAACACACTCAACTGTTGCATTCAACCTTATACGGTATGCATATCGATCTTGATCTGAATGCTTATCAAAGAAAGTTTGAATGTGTTGGTTTTGTCTCAACAATGCATCACATTTAAGCATTGCATAGTTATGATCACTTTTAGGACCTCCAACATGCATCATTAATCTTTTTTTCTTCTTCCAATTCCTAAAGCCATCACCAACAAAAGTTTCACCTCCTCCTTGGTCACCATTTTTCGGTTTGAAAAGATAACAACAAAGACAATATAATGCACTTTACTAATGCTATATTCCAACCAATTAATATGATCATCATACCAAGACTTCACAAATCTTCTCTCATACTTTCCAAATTTTCTAGTAGGAAAATCATAATTTCTTGGTTGACAAGGACCCTTGCATAGATATGCTCTTCGAACTTGATCTTGAATATTTGGATGGTAATGTAAAATTCGAGGTCGAAGACCGGGATCCATAGGAAGATTTGACAAAATAGTTTCTACATCGTTTTCTTTGGAAACATCAATAATTCTCTCCAAAGATGACACTTTTTCTTTTGAACAATCATCACTTCTTTGTAATTTCGTTGAAGAATTTGAAACTTCTTCTTTTAAACTATCATCGGTTGATGATGAAAGTTTTGAGATTTTCTTAAAATATTTCTCCATAACTGTTTCAAAATGAATTTCAACAAGAATTTCAAAAGTAGCAGCAGGCCTTTAAAAATAAATTTCAACAAGAATTTCAAAAGTAGAAGGCCTGTCAAACAAGAATTTCAACACCCAAATATACTCATCAACAATTTCAAATTTGTTTATTTCGACTTAATATGATTTTTTTCCAAAAGCCACCAATTTTACAAGTTTAAATTTCATATTCCTCAAAATTAAACTAATTATATTATTTAATAATAATATACATAAAAAAATAATAATAAAAGTTGTCAGTAACTACAAGCATGATGAAATCCTTAACAATTTTAACTAAAAGAAAGCAAGAAGCAAAATGGTAGTTACTAGTTACCTCTGAAAAGCTGATCAGAAATAGAAGCTGAAGAGTGAAGATTGAAGAAGATCGGTGGTGAAAATGTGAAGTGAATGGAGAGAGAACTGAAGGATGCAGCAGTGGGCAGGTTAGGTTAAGACTTAAGAGTATGGGCTGAAATTATTTTTCTTAATCTTGGTGGGCAGTGGGCAAGTTAGGTTAAGAGTATGGGCTGAAATTGGTTTGCTTAATCTTGGTGGGCAGTGGGCTGAAACAATTTAAATTAATATGGGCTGAATTAATTTTATTTTTTTGGTGGGCCAGTGGGGGCAACTGCCCCCACTCGCCCCTACATTCATCTGCCGCTGTCTGGAAGAGCCATAATCTTATTAGCAAGTGGAATAAAATTATACATTGAAAATGCTCTATATTCAGGCAGATACAATAGAAATCTGCTAAGTTTCAAGGATATTCACAAAAATGGGTTTCATATTGAAACTTTAGATGAAAATAATATATAATATATATGTATTATCAAAAACATATCAGGTAAGATATATATTGGAAAAAAATTTCGGCTTTCTCATCTGGATTGTATTATATAATCATAAATACAATAGAAAGTCATGTAGTGATGAACCGGAATTTCAATAATCCAAGGATGTTTATGTTATGGCATAATCGTTTTGGTCATCCAGGAGCTACGACGATGTGTAGAATAATTGAAAATTCTAATGGGCATAAATTAAAAACCAGAAGATTCTATTGACAGATGAGATCAATTGCACCGCTTGCTCTCAAGACAAACTTGTGATACGCCTATCTCTATCTAAGATTTCTCTTGAATCCCCATCATTCTTACAAAGGATTCAATAATACATTTGTGGACCAATACATCCACTAAATGGACCTTTCCGTTAATTTATGGTTTTGATTAATGCATCAGCACGGTGATCACATGTTGGTTTATTGTCTACACATAACATTACATTTGCTAAGCTACTTGCCCAAATGATTAAATTAAGGGCACAATTCCCAGATTATCCAATCAAAACCATACGACTAGATAATGTTGGTGAATTTACATCCAAGACATTTGATGACTACTGTACATCAGTCGGAATCGATGTTGAACATCCAGTTCCACATGTACATACACAAAATGGATTGGCAGAATCATTGATCAAGCGAATTCAGGTAATGGCACGAACTTTATTGTTACAAACTCAATTACCAATTTCTATATGGGATCATGCTATACTACATGCGATTGCATTAATTCATCTTAGACCCACAACTTATCATCAATATTCTCCAATCCAACTTGTTATTGGTCACCAACCAAATATTTCTCATCTACGCACTTTTGGTTGTGTTATGTATATTCCCATTTCACACTCACAACGCACAAAGATGGGACCTCAACGTCGTTTGGGGATATATGTTGGTTTTAATTCACCTTCCATTATTAGATATGTGGACGGGTGATCTTTTTACCGCACGTTTCACGGATTGTCACTTTGATGAGACCAATTTTCCACCATTATGGGAAAAGAAAGAGCCTCCAGAAGCAATGCATGAACTTTCTTAAGAAGTTCATACCATGTCTCATTTAGATCCTCGCACCAGCCAATGTGAAAATGAAGTGCGAAGGATAATCTATTTGTAATAAATTACAAATCAATTACCAGATGCATTTACAGATGCTACAAAACTAACCAAGTCACATATACAAGCTGCTAATACACTAGCCCAGATGTTTGTTCCTATTGAACAATCCAGTGTAAAGGCAACTAATGAATCATCTATTGCACGTCAGAAACGTGGTAGACCACTTGGTTCTAAATATATTATTCTCCGGAAGAGGAAAATGAGAGATCTGGATCCTATTGAAAATAATGTTTGAGCAATGACTATACATACATCGTCTGAATCATCAGTTCTAGAAGAACTGATGGTCCCTGAAGAGACACTAGCCCCTGAAGAGGCTCAAAAATCCAAAAATGGTGAAAAGTCTACAAACTATACTTATTCAAGAGAAATGTGGGATCGAAATGAAATAATCATCGACAATGTGTTTGCATATACAATAGTTATTGAAATTACAAATGATTTTGAACCTCAAAATGTCGATGAATGTAGACAAAGACACGATTGGCCTAAATGGAAAGAAGTAATTCAAGTAGAATTGACTTCTTTAGCTAAACGTGAAGTATTTGGACCCGTAGTCCAAACACCTGAAGGTTTCAAACCTGTTGGTTACAAATGGATGTTTGTACGAAAATGTAATGAACATAATGAAATCATTAGATTTAAAGTGTGACTAGTTGCACAAGGTTTCTCTCAGAGACTATGTATTGACTATGAGGATATGTATTCTCCTGTGATGGATATCATTACGTTTCGATTTTTAATCAGTTTGGCAGTCTCTGAAAGACTAGACATGCATCTTATGGACTGTAGGCATTGCATTTTCGCATGTGAAACCCGATGATGAGTCTCATTTGGAGGCACTACCTTTTGAGTCATGAAAGCCGCGGGAAACGGATATCGGAAGGGGGAATTCAGAATAAACAAGCTCACTGTCTTCGTTGGTGCTGCGTTCGTTGCTTCGTTCGAACGGGAAACAGATTGCGGGCGTTCGTTTAGCGTTCGAGGGAGCGTTCGAACGGTGTCGGTAATTCTGGTTTTGCTGCTAGCCTCACACCTAGCCCATTTAGCTCCCCAAAGCCCATAAAACACATCCCAAATTAAGTAATTAAATATTAAATTAAATATTAAACATTAAATAAAATATTTAAACCATTTACCAATTAAAATAAACAATTACCAACTTAAACTAAAATCATGCCTAAATTAAACAAATCACATACTAAACTAAAAAGAAGATATGCCTAATTAAAATCAATCTTAACCAATTAAAGCCAATCATATATTTGACTTCCTAATCTAATAAGATACTTACCAATATAAAATATTTGTATTCCTAAACCAACACAAACTAAATATTACAACTTCCTAAAGTAAAATATTTTGTCCCCCCCTCAATCCTTTGATTTTCTTGTTTAAAACTAAATCATATCCTAATTTAATGCACAAATCCCTCCCTTGTAAACCCTAGCCATTCTCTATATAAACAACCCCTAACCAAGGCCATCGTCTCCTTCACACAACACAATTCACACCCAAGCTCTCTCGAAATTTCTCTAAACTCTCTCTACACACCCAAAACACATCCAAGAGAAAACACTTCATACACACACAAAAAGAAAACAAAGAAACCACCACAAGACCACCCTCCATAGCCGAACCCAACCTCCTAGATTACCTTAAAACAGTAGCCCAAAATCCTTAAAAAAACAGTAACTTAGAAAACTACATAGATAACCTTAAAAATAATCACTTTTAATTGCACTAAGAACCCACACAACTTGGAATAGTTCTTTGAAAACATTGAAACAGGTAGCCCGTGCAGTGAGCAGCAAAACAGGAGCCGAATAGGAGCAGAACGGAGTTCGAACAATAAGCAAAGCAGCGAAGCAGTGAGCTAGGACGTTGAACCAGCGGACCAGAAAAGTCGCGGAGCCTTACCCCCCTTTCGATCTTCGTGGAACGTGAGTCCGAGATACGGCTTAAAAGGTTAGACCTGATGGTATCTTTCACACTTGTTTTCCTTTTCCGCATTATTTATTAAGTATTTCTTGTATGATTGTAATGTTGAAATGTGTGTTGTGATTTTTTGAGTATGTAGATTGCATGAATTATGAGATGTAATATGTTGTGGGCATTAGATGAATGAGAGATGTGTCAACTCTCGCGGTATATCGGATGGAAACCCGGACATAAATTTCATAGCCGATTCCGAATGGACGGTAATATGATCTGTACTCGGGCCACAACTCCACGTACCGCTTGAGTAAACGGCACCATCTCTCTTTCGTTGTGTTGCTTTTTGTTTATTTAGTTTTCTCTTGAATTCAAAATATTGTTTATTTTTGTGTGATTCAACCAAGCGCATGGGCTTAGTGAGTTAGTCCAAAGGTCCTCCATTTGTGAGACAAAGAGCCGAAAAGGCCACCTTCGTGACCACTACTTCGCCGCGCCGGTTGATGTATGTTCGGTTGGACGCAAGATACGTTCAATCGAGCATACTTAGTTTGATATTATTATCTTTATTTTCGTATGTATAAGTCAATCGAGCGCATGGGCTTAGTAAGTGTGTTGTGAGATCCCCTATGGGGAAGGGCTAAAAGCCCTTTACCACGATGCTTTGCCGCGCCGGTTGACGTGTGTTCGGATTGGATGTAAGATGCGTTCAATCGGGCATACTTGGTTGATATGATTGGTTCTATTCTTGCATGTGTGATATGACGCGCATGGGCTTAGCATGTCGGTCTAAAGGTCCTCTCTTTGAGAGATCAAGAGCCCCAAAAGGTCACCTTTACGGCAGTGCTTCGCCGCGCCCTTTTATTTTTGTTTATGTATTGCATCAGGTCCGTGTCCGTTCGAACGCGTTCACGAACGCAACTCGAACGCGCATGTGTTTTTGCCTTATTATGTGTCAGGTCTCGTATCCGTTCGAACGCGTTAACAAACGCCATACGAACGTGAGCTTTCTGTCTCATCTCCGTTCGAACGCGTTTACGAACGCTACTCGAACGTGAGCATTCTGTTTCATTTCCGTTCGAACGCGTTTACGAACGCTACTCGAACGTGAGCATTCTGTTTCATTTCCGTTCGAACGCGTTTACGAACGCTACACGAACGCACACACACTGAACTGAGTCTGTCTTATTATATTCATGCAGAATTGCCTATTAGTTGATCTTTCTTATGCAAATGTGTCACAATTCGTATGCTTATGTCATGATAACATTTGAGCATTATTTCTTGCGGTATATCGGATGGAAACCCAGACGTAAATTCCGTAGCCGATTCCGAATGGACGGTAGTGCGGTCTGTACTTGGGCCACAATTCCACGTACCACTTGAAAAGTGCCCATATGTGTGCTTGTATGGTTAATATGTGTGCTTGTGTTTTTTTCTTGAATGTGATATGCAAGTAAAGTTGTATGTTAGTTGCTATCTTGATATATGTTAGCATGCAAATTTAAATGTAAGATATATGTGAAATGCGTACATGAGTTTTACTTTACACATGAGAATTTAGAAGCATGATACTATTGGAAATAAGTGTTAAATTATTACATGAATCCTTTCATTACAAGTGACATAAGTAAGGGACCATTCCGAACCCAACGGTTTGAGGTCTTCCCTTGCGAGGGGTGAGTGCGGCCTTAAATCTTTGTCCCGGTTCACACCGGGTGGCGACTCCATGTTATGTAATCCTTCCCAACTAGGCCGCGAGCCTAGGAACGGCGTCGCCCAGGTCCTGTGTCCCACATGGACATAGTGACATCATATTTGTATGGGTCACTTGACACTGATATTTACATGAAAATCCCTGAAGGATTGAAGATACATGAAGCATATAAATCAAAGGATCGTAAACGGTGTTTAATCAAGTTACAACGATACGATATTTATATGGATTAAAACAATCTAGACGCATGTGGTATAATCGTTTGAGTGAATATTTGATGAAAGAATGATATATAAATGATCATATATGCCCATGCGTATTTATTAGAAAGTCAGAGACTAGATTTTCTATTATAGCAGTATATGACGATGATATGAACCTAATTAGGACTCCTGAAGAGCTTTTAAAAAAACTGTTGAATATTTGAAAAGAGAATTTGAGATGAAAGACTTGAGAAAAATAAAATATTATCTCGGCTTGCAGATCGAGCATAAAACTAACGGAGTATTTATCCATCGGTCTACATATATTGAAAAAATTCTCAAATGTTTCAACATAGATAATGCTCATCCATTAAGTACTCTCATTGTAGTCCAATCTCTCGATCCTAAAACAGATCAATTTCATCCTAAATAAGATAATAAAGAGAGACTTGGTTCAGAAGTACCATATCTTAGTGCAATTGGTGCCTTGCTATATTTAGCTCAATGCACCAGACCAGATATTGCATTCTCGATTAATTTATTGGCAAGATTTAGTTCTGCGCAAACTCGACGACATTGGAATGGCGTCAAACATATCTTTTATTATCTTCATGGCACTAAAGACTTGGGATTATTTTATTCAAATAAACTAACACAAAATCCAGGCATTGTTGGTTACGCTGATGCATGATATCCCTCTGACCCTCATAAGGTACGTTCACAAACAGGGTATGTTTTACCTATAATAATACAACAATTTCATGGCGATCTAAAAAATAGTATTTTGTTGCTACCTCATCTAATCACTCAAAGATACTTGCACTACATGAAGCAATGAGAGAATGTATATGGTTAAGGTCAATTATCCATCACATTTAGAGCACATGCAACTTAAATTCTGCCACAGATATTCCAACAGTGATATATGAAGATAATGCTGCCTGTATTGCACAAATCAGAGGAGGGTACATCAAGGGAGACATAACCAAGCACATCTCACCTAAATTCTTCTATAGTCATGAGCTCCAGCAGAGCAAACAAATAAGATCAATCGATAATTTTGCAGACTTATTTACAAAAGCTTTACCGAAATCAACATTTGAGAAGCTTGTATATAATATTGGCATACGTCGACTTAGTAAATTATCTTGATGATATCTTACATCAGGGGGAGCATATTCATTGACATGACACAAGTATATTGTACTCTTTTTTCTTCGTCCAGGTTTTGTCCCACTGGGTTTTACTGACAAGGTTCAGAAGTCAAATAAATTATGTAGGACTAAAGCAGTCGGGCCCACGGGGGAGTGTTGTAATTTGTGATGATCCAAACTACTTAATCTTTATCTTGTAATTTATTATTATTTTATTATTTTGTAACTTATCACATCATAACTCCTCCCTATAAATATAGAGGAACCTCTTTGTAGTTTTGGATCAAAAAAATCAAGATACTCTCTTCTTCTATTTCTCTTTACTTTTATAACATAATTGATGTTTTTATTTTGATTATAATTCTTGCAGTTAAGTAAAAAAAAAAAAAAAATGATTCTTATTTACATTCTAATTCCAGCATATTTCGATTGCAGAATATTCCAATTAAATACGAGTAAATAAACACACACTTAAACTTCATATAATAAAATAGCCAAATCAATTAAAAATTTAGTAAAGAGTTAAATGCTAATCCAAGATGCTGCTAATTTCAGAAAAAAAAATAAAAACAAACCCAAATCAAATAGGATTGCGTAGTAAGATTAGGGGTGGCAAAACGAATCAACGAATCGAATTCGTATCGAATCCTAAACGAATCGAATCGAAATGTGATGGATTCGTATTCGATTCGTTTATTAAACGAATTCTAATATCAGGATTCGTATTCGATTCGTTTATTAAACGAATCGAATACGAATATTCGTTTATTCGTTTAGTCAATGATATTATTTAATAAAATACATTACCACACTTAATTTACATTAATTCTTCTTAAATTTATACATATGAAATATGTAATTAATATATTTACTAAAAATACCTCACCAAATATCGAAAATATTACTTTTTCTATGATAATTAGTTATAATTTCTCGAATATTAATTGAAAATTAACAAGAACTAGTAAATAAAAATAATAAAACGAATCCTAAACGAATAAACGAATCAATGAGCTTAAATTCGTATTCGATTCGTTTATTAAACGAATCGAATCGAATCGACCCATTTATTAAACGAATCCATTTTTTCAAACCCGTATTCGCTTTAAAGCGAATCGAATCGAACGAATAAACGAATCCTGACCCAAATTGACACCCCTAAGTAAGATGACGGTTAATAATGGACTGAACAAATATTAAAAAATAAAAATAAAAATAAAAATCGTGACTATACTATAATACAAACTTGAAGTGAGGATCATATACAAGTGGCCATAGTGTACTTTAAAAAAATAGTGGCCATAGTGGGTGTGTGATACAGAGAAAGAGAGAGAGAGAGAGAGAGAGAGAGAGAGATGGCAAGTCTTAGCAAAGGAAGATCCGAGTCTTTTTTCAAGATGCCGCAGATCAAGTTCACGAAGCTGTTCATTAACGGAGAATTCGTTGATGCTGTTTCAGGTTTTTCGGTCTTCTCTCTCTAAAATATTATTTTATTGTTCATTATTTGGTTGGTTTTATTTCAATTTTCTTAGTCATCATGCATTTCACTCTGTGTCATCTTCGGCTAGAGTCATTCTCCTATGCTAATTTAGTATATATAAAATTAAATCAACTTATAGTCTTAAACCAAATAATAGTCGATATATATATAGCTAGACTCATTCTCCTATGCGGATGTCAGCACAAATTTTTCGTGCGAATGTAAGCAAAGTATTAGTATTTTATCGTGTGCAGAATTTTTTTTTAAAAAATTACACGACAATGTACTAATACTTTACGTATTCAATTGAGATTTTAAAAGACTATTTATGAGATTTTAAAAGACTATTTATGAATAAATAAGTCATGTAGATTTTAAAAGACATTTAAAGAATGTAATAGACATTTAAAGAATGTGATGACTTATAAGATTTTATTAGATTTATTTTAATCAAGATTTTTTACATATTAGATTTTAAAAGACTTATTTCATAAGAATTTGTAAGATTTGAAAGGACCATTGATGAGTGATAAATGTATCACTATTTCCCACTCATTTAACTTAATATTTAGAATAGTTTCTTGAGTTTTGTGAATATTTTGATGTGTTTTGTGTTATTTTGAAGCAAAACTGTGAAATTGGTGAAAATTTGGCAAAAAGGGTATTTTGGTAATTTTGGACGTCCCGACACAAATTTTGGTAATTTTGGGCATTCCGACACCAAAATAAGTTTCAAGATATTCTGGAGGTGATTTGGAGCAAAATTGTGAAATTTGGCGAAAAGGGTATTTTGGTAATTTTGGGCATCCCGACACCGAGGGTATTTTAGTAATTTAACCACCATGCCACGTGTCAAAGATTCAACGAGCCGTCATTTTTAGCACACCATGCCACGTGTCGAAAATTCAGCGATCCAAAAAATATAATAATAAAAAAATAAAAATCAGAAAAATAATAAAAAAATAAAAATCAGAAAAATAATAATAAAAAATTAGATTTTTTTTTCCTATAAATAGATTTCGAATTTTTAGTTTCAAATGTACCTCTTCCTCTGAAATCCTTATAAATAAATTGAGAGTTCTTCATATTTTCTTCTTTTATTCAGTTTTATTTACGCTTTGTAGTAGTAATTCTAACCATCCATGAGGGGGTAACGTCTCTATGCTGAGGTAATAAGGTAATTCTTTTACTTTTGCTATTTAGATTAATCTCCCTTAAAATATAATATATAACTATTTAAAATCTGAATTAATAAAAAGATACCGCCATTCTAGGTCGGTTGGTTATTCAATTTAAACTGGTTAAACCTGACTTAATGAGGATACCGCCATTCTAGGTCGGTTGGTTTAAATTTATATTTCTGTTCCGCCTTATGGCTGGTATATTTGAATTTGACTTAATCAGGATACCGCCATTCCAGACGGTTGGTTTAAAATATCACAAGATTATATATTATATTATTGGGAGATATCTAAATAGTATATAGTAGAAGTTATTTCCTTTTACCTTAGCATTTCATTTATTTATTTTAATTACTTTTGCAATTTCATTTTCTGTCTTTTAAGTTTATATCAGCTTTAGTTATGTGTTGTAACTAAGTTAAATATCTAGGGTTGTGATTAAATCTAATATCACCGGATTTAAAAAGGTTAGATTATAGTTTGGGTAATTAAAGAGTTATTTGTTGAGTCATAATCTTAATGCTTTTTATTAACTGATCACTAATAAAATTGATTAGGTAAACTTAAAATGAACTACACATAGGGATTTTAAGTTTAAGACCTTAGTCTCAACAACCCACGATCTTCCTTAAGGATAGATAACCCTTTAATAGATTTCCTTACAGGATAGACATATACCTGTCGGGCGGGGGTAGTCATAATTGGAACTTAACCTTAATGAATCTAGGTAATTAATTGACATAGACATATGGTTCAATTGGATTATAACTAGGTATTTGTAAATGATCATTCAAAAGAGGCTTTTACATAATTTAGTGTTCCGGATTAATAATTCAATAATTATCCAACTATGATTTAACTACTTCATCTTTTAATTGATATTAGAAAATAACAACCCTAGATCTTTGAGTCTTTTATTTTCCTTAGTATTTTCTTTTGTCTTTTTATTTATTTATTTATTTAGCAAATCTTCAAAGCAGATCATTTCAAGCAATCATTCACTTCTCCCTCAATTAGATATTTGTAAATAAATAGTATCAACAACTAATAACAATAGTAGGATTAAGTCCTCGTGGGATCGATATTTATACTACTTGAACGATACGTGCGCTTGCGTTATACGTGTGTGTTTACGCCGGTCAAGTTTTTGGCGCCGTTGCCGGGGACTTATATTTCTTGAGTTATTAATTTTGAAGCTATCTAATTTACTTGTATCTATTTTTCTTTGTTTTTTATCTGCAATTTTTATTTCTTTCTCTTATTTTCAGGTGATTAAAAAAATGGAATATTTTGAAACATTACGAGCTTTACTAGAAAAAGATACATCCCAAATCCGGGAGCAACAGTCTAGTTTTCTGAGGCCTGTTGTCCAGCCCAACAACTATCACTAGAAGCCAGAACCAAGCAACACTACATTTGCTCATCAGAATGAATTGGGGAGATGTGTAATATGTGATGGTAACCACCCGAGCGATCAATGTATATACCTTTCAGAGTGGCAGAATTATTGGAATCATTCAAGGTATGTAGAATCATCACATTTTCCTTCTTATCCACCATCCATCTATAATCTTTATCAAGAACCAGATCCATCAGAGGAAGATCAGTTGATTCACATGCTCAAAAATTTGTTCGAGGAACGGGAAGCTCAATTTAATGTAAAAATTCAGAGTCAAGCGGCGTCTATACAGAGGATGACAGATCAAGTTAGACAATTAATAGATAACCTGAATCACATATCTCACGAAGCAAATTCAAATAATACTGAAGAAGCCTTTGAATATCCTGAGATTCATCATGACATCATAACAGAGGACGAGGCTGAGCAGTATCAAGAATCAGAGGTATCAGTTCAGGAACCTGCACCAACAAAGTCTCAATTTGATTTTTATTATTCTGACTCTGACGAGGATGAAGAAGCTGAGTTACTTGTACCAACTGCACCAACACGGAAGGATGATGAAACTTTCCATCCTCAGAATGCAGATCTTGGAGAATGCTTTGCACTAATGTTTGAAGACGATCTACCTAAGCCAATCAGCTCACTCAGATCAGAGGATGAAGACCTAAAATCTGATATTTCTTTACATTCTCACATTGATATTTCAGGAGCATGCATTTCACAAATGACAGATGAAGAACTCAATGCAGAAATCTTAAAACTCATCTGTGAAGAAAAGGTGGAGCAAAAAGCAGAGCAAATGAAGGAGCAAATGTCTGACCAAATTGAAAATCCAGAGCATTCAGGAGAAACATCGCTGTATCGGGGAGTACAAATCAGAGATATCACCAAGAAGCTTGACAGAATGGAACTTCCATTCCAAATCAAGCACCATACAAGACCTCCTGATTTTCTTTCTTTCTTTTCAGGAATCACTGGAGCAACAAAGATTAAAAAGGTGGCACAAGCACTGAATGAGACAAAACTCTTTTTTGCACACTTTACCGTTGGAAGAGACCCTTCAAAAGCAACGCACATGGGAATGTCTTTAATCGGACATCCAAAACGACACTGAAACCGCCTTGATAGATGGATTTCAGTCACGTCTGGCTGAAGACGAAAAATTTAGCGCTAGCAGGGAGGCAACCCATGCAATTTGTTATAATTCTATTTTTATTTTATGTATACATGTTGTAGATTTTTTATTTTGTGTGTTATTTTTGTAGGAAAATCACAAACGGAGCATTTTAAGACAGAAGGAATGGTGTTTGGCAAGAATATGAGATAATTCATTAGCGATGGCTGAGTAAGGAATAAAATCTTGAGACACATCCTAATGGATTTATATACCAAACGAGTGGCGTATTGCGTACACAATTCTGTTGCCTTAATTATTGCTTTGATTTGCTTTTCTTTTGTTATTTTCTTTATTTTCGTAGACAGGATCCATACTTTTTAACCTTTCACGATTTCTTTTGTTTTGTTTAGCTAACAAGCTTCCTTTGGAAGATACTAGTGCTATTATTACTCACCCTTTTTTTCAGGTATTATAAATTCAGCTCGTCATTGCACCTTTGAAGGCATCCAGAGTTGAGAAAGAAATACATAAAAAATGGAAGCCACTTCAAGAATACGAGTTGAGAACATCTGTGTATTTTGCGGTAGTAGTGTTGGTGCTAAACCACAATACATAGAAGCAGCACAAGAATTGGGTCGAGTCTTAGTTGCAAGGAATATGCACTTAATATATGGCGGAGGCAATCTTGGACTAATGGGGATTGTTTCAAAGGCCGTACAAGAAGGAGGCAGTCATGTTTTAGGAATCATCCCAAAACCCTTGGCAGAGGCAAATCTGATTGAACCATCAAACGGAGAGGAACTGATCGTGCCAGGTATGTCTGAACGACTGGTAGAAATGATTAATCGTGCTGATGCTTTTATTGCTTTGCCAGGTGGCTTAGGCACACTGGAGGAAATTTTTATAGTGTTATCTTAGGCAAATTTGAACATACACCAGAAACCGCTTGGACTGCTCAACGTTGATGGATTTTATGATTTTCTTTGTGTGTTTCTTGATGATGCCCGGAGAAATGGGTTCGTGTCAAAACCTATGAAAGAACTCCTTTTTACTGCCAGGTCTGCTCCGGATCTAATAGACCAATTCTTAGCCTATGAACCACAAGTTGATCCTAACCTTTCAAAGATAAAATGGTCCGATGATGATCGTGGTAAGAAGCGTCGAATAATCTGGATCTTAACCTTTAATTTTCTTGTAGTAATTCAGCTAACCAGGTACTATCTTCTAAACTCTTCTTCTACTGTTTAAGACATTGGGGACAATGTTTCATTTAGGTTTGGGGGTGGGGAATAGTTAATAGTATATTGTTTATAGTTTGTGTTTTTATTTTTATTTTTAGTCCAAAATTTTTCAAAAAAACAAAAAAATTAAAAAATTAATAAAAACAAAGGGCATATTTAAAGCTAGGTAATGGTTTGTGTCTTCCTTCACTCACTACCTTTTTATATAAGGAAAAGCTGTGGAGGCACCTAGATAATCATTCACTTGTAGCGTGTTGTGACAGACTAGTTTGGAGGACTCGTTGTTTATTCCTGACAACAAGCGATAAGAGCCTAAGGGGCTAGGGTACTTAAGTGAGCCTCGCTCCACCTTCCCTCTGGGGAATCTACAATGGGAAGTCCATTCGACAGTTAGTCACACACTAAATTCGTTGGCACGTACCATAAGGTAAAAAAAGGTGCGTTCACTTGGTCGCTTGAACCCTTGAGTGGGGAGTCCTAGTTGTGAACAATCCTTCGTCAGCAAGAGCCTTTCATAAAAAAAAAAAAAAAAAAAACCAGTAAAAATATAGTTATATGATCAATAGAAATGTTTTGTTGTTATGTTGACTAAAAAGATGAAATTGGTAAGAAATAGCTGTGTAAGGAATTTCCACTCCTGAGACGTATTTCAAACCTAATTCAAAACAAGTAAATTTTGTTTATTCACTTTTGAATTATTTAATCTGTAAATTCTCCATTAAACTGACTAAAATGGATCTTCATATACTTAGTTGGCAGATATTATCAACATACATGGTAACATACGGACATAGGATAAAATTGAAAAGATTGCAATATTCAGTGCTATAGTTTAATTGGAGAAGCATCTCAAAAAAAAAAGTGATGGAATAAAAAAAAATATCTGAGATCCGAGTTATTAAGTCTGTAAGGGTATTTTAATACCTAGTGCCCTAAAACCAACTGGTTTGGGAGTCACTGGCCCAACACTCGCTACATGGATCAAAAAGATGTTAGAAAAAAAATACATATAAATCTGAAGTCTGAGTAATTAAGTCCGTTGGGGTGTCTTAACACCTGATGCCCTAAAGCCAACTGGTTTGGGAGTCACCGACCTAAAGCTCGCTACATAGATGGAAGATATTGTATATAAATAAAAAATAGAGAAAAGAAAAAAATCAAAGAAAAAATCAGAAAAATAAAAAAAAAAATTTATTCCATTACTACAAAAGGTGTGAAATCTGATAAAACTTTAGGACAAAAATATTACTCTCTTATCAACTGCACTTATGACTGTTGTGGGCAAAAATGAGTTGTTTAATATTATGTTGGCTGTGTATATGAAGAAATGGTAAAAATAATCGGAGAATTTACTTATTTAATAATTTAGAATGAAACAAAACAACTAATAAACTTGGAGTAGAAGTTTCACCTAATTAGTCACTAACTTCTTTATTCTCTTTTCTCTTGTCTTTTTGCTTTTGTGTGCATTAGTTTCACTATCTTTTTACTTTTATAAAAATGTTTGTGGGTATCATTGCTGTAAACCCTCACGAGACTACAACTCGTCCACTAGGGACACCTAGGGGTTTAAAGGCTTGTTGCATATGCTAAATGCAATCGTGATCCCTACGAAAGTGGCTTAGTTAAATTTACTATGTTATTTTATTTTGCTCGAGGACTAGCAAAATGTTAGGTTTGGGGGTGTGAGGAGTGATAAATGTATCACTATTTCCCACTCATTTAACTTAATATTTTGTATAGTTTCTTGAGTTTTGTGAATATTTTGATGTGTTTTTTTGTGTTATTGTAGATAAATAAAGTTTCAGGACATTCTGGAGGTGATTTGAAGCAAAACTGTGAAATTTGGTGAAATTTGGCAAAAAGGTATTTTGGTAATTTTGGACGTCCCGACACAAATTTTGGTAATTTTGGGCATTCCGACACCAAAATAAAGTTTCAAGATATTCTGGAGGTGATTTGGAGCAAAATTGTGAAATTTGGCGAAAAGGGTATTTTGGTAATTTTGGGCATCCCGACACCGAGGGTATTTTAGTAATTTAACCACCATGCCACGTGTCAAAGATTCAACGAGCCGTCATTTTTAGCACACCATGCCACGTGTCGAAAATTCAGCGATCCAAAAAAAAATAATAAAAAAATAAAAATCAGAAAAATAATAAAAAAATAAAAATCAGAAAATAAATAATAAAAAATTAGATTTTTTTGCCTATAAATAGATTTCGAATTTTTAGTTTCAAATGTACCTCTTCCTCTGAAATCCTTATAAATAAATTGAGAGTTCTTCATATTTTCTTCTTTTATTCAGTTTTATTTACGCTTTGTAGTAGTAATTCTAACCATCCATGAGGGGTAACGTCTCTATGCTGAGGTAATAAGGTAATTCTTTTACTTTTTCTATTTATTAATCTCCCTTAAAATAAATATATAAACTATTTAAAATCTGAATTAATAAAAAGATACCGCCATTCTAGGTCGGTTGGTTATTCAATTTAAACTGGTTAAACCTGACTTAATGAGGATACCGCCATTCTAGGTCGGTTGGTTTAAATTTATATTTCTGTTCCGCCTTATGGCTGGTATATTTGAATTTGACTTAATCAGGATACCGCCATTCCAGACGGTTGGTTTAAAATATCACAAGATTATATATTATATTATTGGGAGATATCTAAATAGTATATAGTAGAAGTTATTTCCTTTTACCTTAGCATTTCATTTATTTATTTTAATTACTTTCTGCAATTTCATTTTCTGTCTTTTAAGTTTATATCAGCTTTAGTTATGTGTTGTAACTAAGTTAAATATCTAGGGTTGTGATTAAATCTAATATCACCGGATTTAAAAAGGGTTAGATTATAGTTTGGGTAATTAAAGAGTTATTTGTGAGTCATAATCTTAATGCTTTTTATTAACTGATCACTAATAAAATTGATTAGGTAAACTTAAAATGAACTACACATAGGGATTTTAAGTTTAAGACCTTAGTCTCAACAACCCACGATCTTCCTTAAGGATAGATAACCCTTTAATAGATTTCCTTACAGGATAGACATATACCTGTCGGCGGGGGTAGTCATAATTGGAACTTAACCTTAATGAATCTAGGTAATTTAATTGACATAGACATATGGTTCAATTGGATTATAACTAGGTATTTGTAAATGATCATTCGAAAGAGGCTTTTACATAATTTAGTGTTCCGGATTAATAATTCAATAATTATCCAACTATGATTTAACTACTTCATCTTTTAATTGATATTAGAAAGATTAACAACCCTAGATCTTTGAGTCTTTTATTTTCCTTAGTATTTTCTTTTGTCTTTTTATTTATTTATTTATTTAGCAAATCTTCAAAGCAGATCATTTCAAGCAATCATTCACTTCTCCCTCAATTAGATATTTGTAAATAAATAGTATCAACAACTAATAACAATAGTAGGAATAAGTCCTCGTGTGATCGATATTTTTATACTACTTGAACGATACGTGCGCTTGCGTTATACGTGTGTATTTACGCCGGTCAACCATTATATTTTTTTTCCTTTTTTATAACCGATATTATATGGAACGTAACCATAAATAAAAAAGTTAATGAAAGTCAATTGGTTCAAAATGTCCGAATGTCATTTCTCTGACCTATGAATATTTTATGAGTTTCTATGACAAAATGTCATTTCTCTGAATTAGGAAGAAAAGATAACACTTCGGCATCAATGATCTTAATAATTGATAAATAATTTTTTCCTTAAATTTGGGTTTTTTTAAAAAAAAAAATAAAATACAAGTAAAAAATTAGCGAGAAAATGAGGAAAAAAATCCTTATTGTGCTAAATTCATTTTGTACATTATTATCTATTTGAATGAAGAAATTATGTTGGCCTCAAAGAAAATCTAGGAAATTATCTTTAAATGTGAAAAATTTTTCTCCTCGAAAATGAAATTCATTAAGAAAAATAGTTGGAGAAATGACATTATCAGTTGCATTTAAAAGAAAGTCATATTGTTTTATTTGAAAGAAAAAAGAAGAAATTATTAATAAGCAAGTAATTTGTTCATGAAGAACTAATATGTATGTCCATCTTCTATTTTCTAACTAACATGTATGTTCATCTTCTATTTCTAACACTCAACAAAATCTTATGTAAAAAGTCTCATGGGTTAGGGTGAGATTTTTTTATAGAGTTTGATATTTATAATTTTCACTAAAAAGTCCCACAGAATCACACATATAAAAGAATCCTTCAAAATAATTATGTTTTTCAATACCATAAGACTTTCTATTACTTGTTTAAAATCCTGATTGAATATCACTAGATTTGGATGCACTCTTTAAAAAATCCTAATAGTCTTAATGGAATACCACAAGACTTTTTAGATTATTTAAAAATCTTAATTGAATACCACAAAACTTAATTTACCCAAAAAAGTCTTTTAAAATCTCAATTGAATACACCCCCCTTATTTACATTCTAATTCCAGCATATTTCGATTGCAGAATATTCCAATTAAATACGAGTAAATAAACACACACTTAAACTTCATATAATAAAATAGCCAAATCAATTAAAAATTTAGTAAAGAGTTAAATGCTAATCCAAGATGCTGCTAATTTCAGAAAAAAAAATAAAAACAAACCCAAATCAAATAGGATTGCGTAGTAAGATGACGGTTAATAATGGACTGAACAAATATTAAAAAATAAAAATAAAAATAAAAATCGTGACTATACTATAATACAAACTTGAAGTGAGGATCATATACAAGTGGCCATAGTGTACTTTAAAAAAAATAGTGGCCATAGTGGGTGTGTGATACAGAGAAAGAGAGAGAGAGAGAGAGAGAGAGAGAGAGAGATGGCAAGTCTTAGCAAAGGAAGATCCGAGTCTTTTTTCAAGATGCCGCAGATCAAGTTCACGAAGCTGTTCATTAACGGAGAATTCGTTGATGCTGTTTCAGGTTTTTCGGTCTTCTCTCTCTAAAATATTATTTTATTGTTCATTATTTGGTTGGTTTTATTTCAATTTTCTTAGTCATCATGCATTTCACTCTGTGTCATCTTCGGCTAGAGTCATTCTCCTATGCTAATTTAGTATATATAAAATTAAATCAACTTATAGTCTTAAACCAAATAATAGTCGATATATATATAGCTAGACTCATTCTCCTATGCGGATGTCAGCACAAATTTTTCGTGCGAATGTAAGCAAAGTATTAGTATTTTATCGTGTGCAGAATTTTTTTTAAAAAAATTACACGACAATGTACTAATACTTTACGTGCATTCGCAGGAAAAATTCATGGTGGTATCCGTTTAGGATAAAAAATGTATATAATATAAAAGCATTTTGTGTTTGGTTGTGATTTATAAAAGCACTTTTAAAGTAATTTTGATTTGATAAGTGTTTGGACTTGTATAGTATAATTGGAAATTAGTAGCAAATCATTGTATGAGTAATTTATAATTAATTAGAAATAGTCGTGGATTAATAATAAATTAATTGAGAGGGGTGACTTTCATATGATGGAGAATAAAAATTACAAAACCCTTCCCTTAAGATTGTTCAAAAATCATAAAATGCTAAGTAACTTAAGAGATTTTAGTTAAGGTAATATGAATATGGACTATTTTGATTACAATTAGAATTGTTTTCCCTTATTTAAGAGAATATAATAAATTAATGATGTTGGTATTATTATTCTAGTAATAATTCTTTTAAATTGAAATATATTTTCACTATTTTCATCATTTTTAACGAATCGTTCATTTTTCATACAAAATCATCAATCAAAAATTAAAAAAATATTTTAAAAAAATTAAATCAAATGATTTTTGAAAAATAAAAAATTGGCCGATTAATCAGTCAACATTGAGTAAAAATTAGTGTCGATTTAAAACGATCAAAATCGTTTAAATAACGATTTACGATTAATCGGTGGTTAATCGTCACTTGCATAAAATAGGTTTGAGCATCCGTTGAAAAAATTATCAAAATATATAAAATAATTAATCATTATTCTAAATAAAATTTAGTTTTAATAAATTATTTATATTTAATAATATTTCAAAAAGTCAAGAAGTTAGGTAGAGACATATGTCATTTGCCGGTGTCGATGGTGCTCAACGTTAATTTAATATACCATATGACCCAATTTTTGAGATCTACACGATATGTAGTGAGATCAAATTTACAGAGGAAGCATCGTGGCACATGGAACATGCACGAACACATGCCCACAAATAAGGTTCATTGATAGGATTTGTATCAAAGCTCTAAAGTCAAAATGCATCTAACACATTATTAACTAATAATTGGTGATACATAACATTAAGGGTTAGTACTCTGTTGGTATCATATTATGATAATAAATTTGAGACCGTGAGTTCAAATCTCTATATGTGAATTTTAATCCCAAAAAATGGTGATACATGTTCGCATCTAGAAAATATTTGTCCCTAAGGGGGCGTGACTTAGTGGTGTAGGGTTCGAGATCCTGAGTTCGAATTCAGGGAGTGTATTTATTATAAGAGTCTGAGACAGTCGGAGGTTTTACCTGCTTTGGCGAAGGAATTTCCAATATTTTTTTAAAAAAAATCTAGAAAACATGTGAGATTATTATTGTGATAAAACACCACAATAGAGGAGATGTGAGAGGAAAACTCTTCTTTTATTTCACTACAAAAGAATTACAAAGTTTATTATACAAACTTTACAAAAAACATCTCAACCATCTTTACTCTCTATTCTCTCAATTTATGATTTATGGGATACTTAACAATGGTCTGAGAGCTCATTTTTATAGTGCTCAAGACGCGTGAACAGTGTCGCACGTCTTGGACACGTTTTACCAGCTTCACTCTGCTTGCTGACTTCTTCTATACTCACACGTCTTTTGCATGGCTGTCTTCCTCATGCAAAAGCATGAGCTGGAATCACAACAAATCTCCCCATCGGTGAAGATTTCCCCAAAATCTGAGCCGACCATCAATCACCCAAACCGGATCCTCAAAAGGATCCACCTCTGGCTGCATCTGTATGACTGCCTACGTACCCTGAGTTGGGATCAAGCCAATCGTAGTTCTGAATCTCCTCACTCTGACTATGTGGAGAGTTTTATCATCACGGCTATGGCACGACAGATTTCAAGCTTCTCTTTTGGTAAAACCTTGGTGAACATATCAGCATCGTTGTCGTCGGTGTGAATTTTCCTGAGTTCTAATAGTTTTGAGCTCAGGACTTCCCTTATCCAGTGATACCTCACATCGATATGTTTTGACCTCGAGTGAAATGTGGAATTTTTACCAATGTAGATAGCACTCTGGCTATCGCAGTACAAAATGTACTTCTCCTGCTTGAAACCCAATTCCTGGACGAATGTCTTCATCCACAGCAATTCTTTGCAAGCTTCTGTAACTGCAATGAATTCTGCCTCTGTTGTAGAAAGTGCAACACACCTCTGCAACCTCGACTGCCATGCCACAGCTCCCCCTGAGAGAGTAATCAGATACCCCGAAGTAGACTTTCGGGTATCCACATCTCCTGCCATATCTGAATCGGTGTAGCCTATCAACACTGGTTGTACTGCTTCCAAAACATAACCTCATTTTGGATGTGCCTCGGAGATACCGCATAATCCATTTGACAGCATTCCAGTGTTCTCTTCCTGGGTATGACATAAACCGGCTTACCAATCCAACTGCGTGTGCTAAGTCTGGCCTCGTGCACACCATGACATACATAAGACTTCCCATTGCTGAGGTGTATGGAACCTATTTCATTTCCTCATTCTCTGTCTCAGTCGAGAGGCTTTGTTGTGTACTCAATCTAAAGTGGGTAGCAAAAGGAGTGTTAACCGCTTTAGCCTTGTCCATCTGGAATCTCTGAAGTACTTTCTCGATGTACTCCTCATGTGACAAGTATAATCTTCTGCCTTTCCGATCACGGTCGATCCTGATGCCAAGAATCTGTTTAGTTGGCCCCAAGTCTTTCATCTCAAAAGACTTACTCAGTTGCTGCTTCAAATTATCAATCCTCGATTGATTCTGGCCAACTATCAACATATCATCTACGTATAACAGTAAGATGATAAAGTCATCGTCAGAAAATTTCTGAACGGAAACACAATAGTCTGAAGTGGTCTTCTTTTATCCATGCTCCCCATAACTGACTCGAACTTCACGTACCACTGTCTCGGTGCCTGTTTCAAACCGTAGAGGCTTTTCCTGAGTCTGCACACATAGTCCTCTTTCTCGCTGACTCTGAAGCCTTCTGGTTGCTCCATATAAATTTCTTCTTCCAGATCTCCGTGAAGAAATGTGGTCTTAACATCCATCTGCTCAACTTCCAGGTCGAGGCTTGCTGCTAAGCTTAGTATCACTCTGATGGATGACATATTCACAACTGGAGAGAAGATTTCATAGAAGTCAGTGCATTTCCTCTGATTGAATCCCTTGACGACCAATCTGGCTTTGTACCGGGGTTGTGAAGTGTGCTCTTGTTGTTTCACCCTGTACACCCATTTGTTCTTCAAAGCCCTTTTGCCTCTTGGCAATTTCACCAACTCAAAAGTGTGATTGTCATGCAAAGATTTCATCTCATCTTGCATGGCTTCCTCCCACTTTTCTCTGTCCTCTGTTTCCACAGCCTCATTGTAGCTCACGGGTTCTCCCCCGTCAGTAAGCAGCACATACTCATGTACATAGTATTTGGTTGAAAGTCGCATTTCTCTGTCAGACCTTCTCTGTGGAACCGTTGGTGTAGCTTCTGGTACTGGTGGTTGATTATGATCATCATCTCTGGAGCTTCATCACCTGTAACCTCATGTCTGGGAACCTCATCTTCAACTCGTACTGGCACCGGTGTATGAGGTTCTGGATTCACATCTCTGTATTGTTGGGGCATTGTCTTCATCTCATTTCTGATATCTTCTATGGTCTGGTCTTCAACAAAGACAACATCTCGACTTCTGACAATCTTCTTCTCCACAGGATCATACAGTTTGTAGCCGAAATCATCCTGACCAAGACACACTATCGCGTCTTTGCATCAAGCTTGGATCTCTCGTCCTTTGAGATGTGTACAAAAGCTTTGCACCCAAAGACATGCAAATGTTCATAAGACACTTCTTTACCTGTCCAAGCTTGGTTAGGAACATTACCTTTCAGTGCGACCGCTGGGGACATGTTCAAAACATGTACTGCTGTGTTGAGTGCCTCCCCCCAAAATGTCTTCGGTAGCTTGGCTTGTGACAGCAAGCTTCTGACCCTTTCGCACAAGGTTATGTTCATCCTCTCAACTAGGCCATTCAGTTGAGGTGTCTTCGGAGGTGTTGTTTGATGTCGAATTCCTTGCATCTTGCAGTACTGATCAAACAGACCTCTGTATTCTCCACCGTTGTCTGTTCTGATGCATTTGAGTTTCTTGCCGGTTTTTCTCTCCACCAGGGCATGAAACTCCTTGAACACTCCCAACACTTGATCTTTTCTCTTCAAGGTGTATGCCCAGATCCTCCTTGAATGATCATCTATGAATGTCACAAAGTAAAGTGACCCACCAAGTGTTCGTGTCTGCATCGGACCACATACATCTGAATGTATGAGGTCAAGTACCTCCGGTTTCCGCTGAGGCGGGGAACTCGTGAATGACACTATGTTCTGCTTTCCAGCCATGCAGTGTTCACACTTCCGTAAGTGTGAGTTCTTCAACTCGGGAAGAACATTCCACCTGTATAGTATCTCCATCCCTGTTTGACTCATATGACCGAGCTTTTTATGCCATAGCTCGGCTGCCTCATTACTGTTGACTGTATTTATGCTACTATTGGAAATCTTAGCATGCATCAAATACAGAGTTGAATCTTTCTTACCTCGTGCCACCACCATTGATCCTTTAGTAAGCTTCCAGGTGCCGTCACTAAAGGTGTTGTAGAAACCTTCATCATCCAGATTGCCTGTTGAGATCAGGTTTAACCGGATGTCTGGGATGTGCTTGACTCCCTTCAACACTAGCCTTGTCCCATTGTCTATTTCAAGGCAGATGTCTCTAATACTGACGGCTTTGGACTGGCCTGACCGGCGTAAACACACACGTATAACGCAAGCGCACGTATCGTTCAAGTAGTATAAAAATATCGATCCCACGAGGACTTAATTCCTACTGTTGTTATTAATTATTGATTCTATTTATTTACAGGTATCTAATTATAGGGAGAAGGAAATTGATTACTTTTGGTTGGTTGAATGTGGTTTTGCAAAAATAAAATAAAAACAGACTCAAAAGAAAATACTAAGGAAAATAAAATAAAAGACTCAAGGATCTAGGGTCGTGACTCCACACAATATTATTATAAAGATGAATTGATTCTCTTATTTATGTGTAATAAATTAATTTGCTAACCTGGAACACGATGATATGCGAAAGCCTCTTCTGATGGTCAGACGCAAATACCCAGTATAACCCAATTGAACCATATTCCTATGTCAACCAAATTACTTGGATTCATTAAGATTAAGTTCCAATTATGGCTACCCACGCCCGACAGGTATATTCCTATCATGTAAGGAAATCTATTAAAGGGTTATCTATCATCAAGGAATATCGTGAGCTATTGAATCTAAGGCTAAAACCTAAAATCCCTATGTCTGGTTCATTTTAAGTTTACCATATCAATCTTATTGGTGATCAGACAATAAGAAACATTAAGCTTAAGACTCAATAAACAAACTAAAGAATTACCCATAAAAAGAAAATCAATTATTAAGTGTGGATATTGTGTTTCATCACTTCCCTAGAATAAAATAAAATGCTGGGGTTAGAGGATCCACATTTAATATTTCTTATCTAGGAATCTCACTTATTATAATATATAAATTATTTTATATTCTGCTTTCTCAGGAATTAATAATATTAAACATTTAAAACCAGTCATATAGGTGGTAATCCATTTAGTCCAATTACACCAGCCATATAGGCGGTAATTATCTGTCACATAAAGATCAGCCATATAGGCGGTAAAGTAATTTATATTTAACTCGACCATATAGGCGGTAATAAAGTCTGACATTAATTAATCCGGTTAAATTATAATTTATAAATTATAGTTAAGTGAGATTTTCCTAGATAATTATATTAAAGGTTTCACATTTTACCCCAGCGGAAATTAACTACTAAACATAAAAGAAAATAGAAGAAGAAGAACTACTATTACTATTACTGAAAATTAAAATACATACTTAAAAATATTATTTATATATACAAAAATAGATGCAATCCTCTAAAAACAGGGAAAAGCTCCCAAGGAAAGCACACCAAATGAAGTGGTGAAGGCCTGGATTTATAGGCATTTTCTGGAACCAGCGTCGCGACGCCAAAAGTCCCAGCGTAGCGACGCTGGCACGCGGTTTTGGTCCACGCGTGATCTGTCGGCAGAATCTGGTGATGACAGGTGTGACGCGGTAAAGGTGGTGCAATGAGAAGACGACACGTGGCACACAGTGATTGGCTGAGCTTTCGGTCCAATGATCATCTGACACGTGGCACGCGTTTAGGATTGGTCCAATGAGAGATTAACATGTGGCAGCATGTGATTCGTCGGTGATTCGGTCCAATGACAACTCGACACGTGGCACACGCTTGCTTTGGTCCAATGAGATTTTGACACGTTGCAGACGGCGCATTTTAGCTGATCTTCTGTGATGATGACACGTGGCACGGCGCACGTTAGTAAGGCTAGCGCACGTTAGCAAGTCCAATTTCTCAGATTCTGACACGTGTCCCTCGGCGCACGTTAGCATGTCTGGCGCACGTTAGACGTCGCGATACAAAAAAATTACTGAATTGCCCTTTTGTCATTTTTTCTCTATTTTGGCCCCAAATTGCTTCCAATGCTTTCCCAACTTTATTTATCTGCAAAATAACACAAATCACATCAAAACGTTCACAAGACTCAAGAAACTATACAAAATATTAGGTTAAATGAGTGGGAAATAGTGATAGATTTACCACTCATCATGGCTGTCATTCCCCATCCTTACAGCATCGTAGTCCCATGGTGTGTAAGATGAAAAGAAGTCTCTGCGAGATGTGGCGTGTATGGATGCGCCACTATCTATCACCCAACTAGTCCCGTGGCTGGCAAGATTCAGAACATTTTCTTCATAAATAATGAAGAACTGTTTGGAGGTATTGTCGGTGGTAGTAGCAACTCTTTCTTGATTAGAGTCAACATCTCTTCTAGACTGCTCGTTCTTCAGTTTGTAGCATCCCTCTTCATATGGCCTTTCTTTTTGCAGTGATAGCACCAATATCTTTAGTTCTTGATTTACCTCGGTTCTTGTCTGGTCTACCTGGGCCTCGGCTTTTACTCCTCTCCCTTCTGGTGTTCTTCTCTGTCACTAGAGCTTCTGAGGTTGAGGCTGATGCTGACTCCTGCATTCTCGTCCTCTTTTCTTCCTCGAAGATCTTGGTCTTTTCCATCTCCATAGTGACTTTCCCATCTGCGGCTGAATTTATCACCGTAGATCTGAACGTTTCCCAAGATTCTGGTAACGTATTAAGGAGTATTAAGTCGTTTACCTCATCACCGAAGTCTATACCGAATCCAGACAATTCTTTCATTGTTCCGAGGAAATCGTTGATGTGGTCCGCCACAGCTGTACCTTCCTTGTATTTCAACATCATCATCTTCTTGATGTAGTACAGCTTGTTGTTGCTAGTCTTTGCTCAGAAAAGCTCCTCCAGCTTTCTCTATAAGACACGTACATTTGTTTCTTCACTGACATGGTTGATGATACTATCGTCGATCCATTGACAAATAGTACTGCATGTTTTCTGGTGAAGATTAGCCCACTTCTCATCGGTCATTCCTCCTGGTTTCTGATCCAGAAACACCGATCCATCATAGTCCTTCACATACAGAAGGTCTTTCATCATTCCTCTCCATGTGAAATAGTTTGTACTGGTTAAAAAACTATTTTTTCGGTTGCCCCCATCCATCATAAAAATTCTAAGCAGAATTTCAAAAAACGGAGTTCACCGTTGCGTCCGGAATGGTCAAAAAATGTGGAAATGACACTTCGTTTGTCAAAATTCGATACAGGGACCAAATTATAAATTTCAGAAATTATAGAGGTCAAAGTGCAATTTCCAAAAGTTCAGGGGCCAAAGTACAATTACGGAAAAATTCAGGGACTAAAATACAATTTCAAAAAAGTACAGGGGCTAAAATGTAATTTCCAAAAAGTACATGGACCTATCTGAAAATTACCAGGATTTTGCTGACGTGGCAAGTTGCTGACGTGGCAGACACGTGGCGCTGACTGGATGCACACGTGGCTGCTGACTGGTCTGCTGACATGGCTTGCTGATTGGGCTGCTGACTGGGCGTGGTAGGCTGACGTGGCGCTGACTGGGTTGCTGGCGTGGCGTCGTCTTCTTCCTTGAGCGCGCGTTTCTGCTCGTGGAGCGCGTGACCAGCTCTCTGTTTGGCGCGTGGCGCGCGTGAAGGTTCATTGGAGCTCCGTTTGATCGCCGGAAAATACCATTGTGCTCGTCTCGCCGTGAAAAGTCTGATGGTATGCTCAAAATCGATTTTCGACAACTTTCGTCGGAACCGACTTTCCGAACCGAACCTCTGTTACCGAGTTTCGGGATCCTTACGAGTAACCTTAGCTACTGATACCATTTGTTGTGATAAAACACACACAATATAGGAGATGCGATATGAAAACTCTTCTTTTATTTCACTACAAAAGAATTACAAAGTTCATTATACAAACTTTACAAAAAAACCTCTCAACCCTCTTTACTCTCTATTATCTCAATTTAGGATTTCTGGGATACTTAACAATGGTCTGTGAGCTCCTTTTTATAGTGCCCAAGACGCATGAATAGTGTCACACGTCTTGGACACGTTTTGCCAGCTTCACTCTGCTTGCTGACTTCTTCTATCTCACACGTCTTTTGCATGGCTGTCTTCCTCATGCAAAAACATGAGCAAGCATGAGCTGGAATCACAACAATTATCATACACATGACATATATAACATAATCATTTACAAACTATATGATTACACATTTTGTTTGATATCGAAAAATATATATAGGTGAAATATGGATAAATTATTTGATAAAGGATACCAAATAATTTATTCAGTAATTTTTAAAAAAAAAATTAAATTACGATTTCGCTTAAACCGCGCTTCCGCGGTATATAAATCCAACAGTATGCTCCGTCGTCCGTATGGTGACACGTGTCACAATTTTATTTTATCTATATATATATATATAAACGTTGGAAATTCTACCGTCAAACCACTCGATCCGTGCTTAAGTATAGTAGATAAAATATCCGACTGCTCCAGACTCGTACAAGAAATATACCACATAAACTCGAACTCTGTACCTGATAAACAAATCTCAAATCTTTTAACAATAAGTCATATCTCTGGGGGCTTTTATATATATACATATATTTGACAACCACAAATAACCGCCATATCACATTAAACGTTAAAATAATAATAGTTTTATTAGAACAATAAGCACAAATTAGAATAATATTACCGTTTACCAAGGATGCAAAAAGTGTAATTGGGTTGAGTCGCAGATTAGGTCGCTCTCTTTAAGACGTTTCGCGGCTCTGCCCTGGAAATTGTGCTAGCAGTATGTCAGCTCCGCCGTCTCCAGGATAAAATAAGCCCAGATTAACACTGTCTCAATCGATTTTGCACAAAACTGATTGGTATACTCACACCCAAAATATTTGCTCGGAATATTAAGAACATGTGGAAAAAATATTTTTCACCCAAAAAGTTATTAGCAAACATATGCCCAAAACCATATAAATAAATCACGTACGCACAGTGACTGTTCGCCTTCCAGAATCATGCGCACTTGTTCCAAATTTCCAGCGACTGTTTGGCTTCCTCCAAGCCATGCGTATTGCATTGGCTTGTCGTGTGAATATTCTTCAATATTCCATGATGATGATAATTAAAAAACTTCATGATCAATTGCCATTAATTTGCTTTTCATAAGCCCATGCGCATCTTTGACCAATTAAGATCATGCCAGCCCATTGTTGTTGATCATCATGCTTTAGATCATGCGGCATCAGTGCGCCATCAATTATCATGTTCACAGGTCAACAATCATGTGTGTGTGTAGTTGATTAAATCATGAACGTGAGCAGTGGCTTCTATGTTTTTTTTTTTTTCAATGGGATTTTTCAATCCCATGAAGAAGCTAAAACTACAGAGCAAGTGAGAGAAGAATGAGACGACAGGTGAACAAGCAAGAGAGCTTGATATGCCAGCAATGATATATGAAATAAAGACAGAAGGGCCATAGATTTGAAGGGCGACATGGCCAGTGGCCAGACTTTAACCTCACTTGGTTCAGCTCTTGGTCTAGTGTCCATGTTGCTAGCATTCTCTTTCTAAACCTTGAAGCAAATTGTACAAAGTTGATGATAACTTTCTGTTTGAACAGAAACTGTGAATTGTAAAGAAGGACCAGACAATAGAGAAGTGAAAACAACCGGGTATTTGTTTTAGCTGAAAGTGAAGTGAGTAACCAATGGTAAATGGTAACGTATGCCTCGCTTTTAATCCTCTTCCACTCGCTGTTAGTATTGTTTTAAATCCCACAAATTGTAACTTAAATAATAAATTATTATTAGTAGGTAAATTATTATTTTTTTTAACTTCTCCAACAATTAAATTCTTGTAACTCCTCAAAACATTAAAACCAATTTTTATAAAAATTCATATTTACAACAAGTTTGGATCAAGCAATATAGAGGAAAAAAATTTATCCTAATTTTAAACTCTCTCAAATAACTACTACCGATGGATACTTTTATTTTTTCAGTTCACTTTAAAAAAAAAAAAAAAACAGTAAATTAGACAATATATTAACATAGAAAAATTCTTATCATACACATGGAACGTGCAGAAACACATGCCCACGAATAAGGTTCATTGATAGGGATATGTATCAAAGCAGTCAAAATGCATCTAACACATGATAACTAATAATTGGTGTGGTACATAATATTAGGGTTAATAGTCTGTTGATCTCATTCCACTACAAGAATTATGGCTTTTAGCGTCCAAATATTTAGCGTCGAAACAATATGCGACGCTAAAAGTTAGTTTTAGCGTCGAATATTAGTTTCGACGCTATATGTCATGTTTTTAGCGACGGAATAAAAATTCGACGCAGAATATTAATTTTTTAGCGTCGAAATATAGTTTCGACGCTAAAAACAGAACTTTAGCGTCGAAAAATATTCAACGCTGAATAATTATATTATTGCAATAATTTTTGGTGCCAAATATTACACTCTTAGCGTCGAAACACGGAGTCGACGCCAAAACTAACTTTTAGCGTCGAACATTTATCGTCGCTAAAGGTGTATGAAGTTTCCACCGGCAAATCCTTGACTCTTTCGCGTATAATTTACATTCGACGCTAAAAAGGAAACAATTAGAGTCGAATTTGAATATTCGACGCCAAAAATAATACTTTTAGCGTCGAATATTTGTTCGACGCTAAAGAGTTATGAAGCTTCCACCGACAGTCCTTGATTCTTTCGCGTCTAAATTTAATTCGACGCTATATGTTTGATATTTAGCGTCGACAAAACGGTGTCGACGCTAAAAACGTATATAATTAGCGTCGATTGTGAATATTCGACGCCAAAAATAATACTTTTAGCGTCGAATATTTGTTCGACGCTAAAGAGTTATGAAGCTTCCACCGACAGAACTTGATTCTTTCGCGTCTAAATTTAATCCGACGCTAATTTTTTATATTTAGCGTCGAAAAAACGTTTTGCGACGCTAAAAATGGAACATGTAGCGTCGAAACAACCTTTTCGACGCTAAAAACGGCAACAATTGGCGTCGAAATACTAAATGCGACGCTAAAGATAGATTAAAAAACAGAAGGTCGACACCCCTTCTCCCCCCTCTGTTTTTTCTTCATTCTCTTCGTAAAAATCCTCTGAAATCTGAGAATTTCTCCTCTACAACCTCACATCTCTCCTAAAAATTTTCAATAAAATTGTAATCAATTTCCAAAAAGGTAAATCTTCTATCATATTTCTTTATTATTTTCAATTTTTATGATTATATATGTTGTTTATATGCTGTTTGTTAGTGATTTATGATTCATATATGTAGAGTAAGTATATTAATTAACAAAATAGAATTTTTCTGTAAACTATTTAATTAATTTATCAACCAATATATATATATATATATATATATGCTTAAATTAAGTATTACTGAATTAGTAATGTTGATTCCAATGTAAAATGATATCTAATAATTATATTATTATATTTAGGTATTCTGCTGAAATGGATAGAAATTGGATGAGCTCTCTGGATAGATTGAGTGTTGAATATCGTAATGGAGTGTCTGAGTTTATGGAAGTCGCAAAACAACACATTGATGCAGAAGGTCGTGTTCGTTGTCCATGTGCAAATTGTTTGAATAGGAAAAGGAAGCGGTTAGATGAAGTTCATAATCATTTATACATGCCAGGAATATCACCCACTTACCGTACGTGGATTTATCACGGTGAGCAGTATCATTCTCAGTCACGGTTTTTTGATGTCGGCGAAGGGAGCAGTAGTTACAATCAACCTGCAAACGATGATATCGCCGATATTTTGCATGACTTACAAGGTCCACAACTTGGTCATAGTGTTAGTGGCGACATGCCAGTGTTAAGTGGAAATGATCAAAATTTATTTAGTGAACTACTTGATGAGGCAAAAAAAATTCCATTCGAAGGTGCTGGAATGTCGATCTTGAATTTCGTTGTGAAATTATTACACATTAAAGTGATCAACAGAATGACCAACAAAAGTATCGATATGATGTTAGAGTTACTGGCCCAAATGTTACCGGTTGGAAGCGAATTGCCTAAGTCGTACTACGAGGCAAAGAAAATGTTGCGTGATCTGGGAATGGGGTATGAATCCATTCATGCTTGTAAGTTTGATTGTGTATTATTTCGTGCCGAGTATGAATCACTTGAACATTGTCCGATATGTGGTGAAAGTCGGTACAAAGTCCGTGGTATGGGGAAGAAAGTGCCTCAAAAGATATTGCGATATTTCCCTTTAACGCCCAGGCTGCAGAGATTGTTCATGTCACGACACACAGCGACTGATATGATGTGGCATCATGAAAAGAGGATCGGTGCGGAGGGCATACTTAGACATCCTGCGGACGGAACCGAATGGAAGGAATTTGATGACATGTACCCCCGTTTCGCTGAGGACCCCCGTAATGTCAGGTTAGGTCTTGCCTCTGATGGTTTTAACCCATTTGGGAATATGTACAACTCTTATAGCATCTGGCCCGTTATTGTCATTCCATATAACTTACCTCCATGGAAATGTATGAAGGATCCGTTCATGTTTATGTCATTGCTTATCCCTGGTCCACGTTCACCTGGTAAAGATATAAATATTTACTTGAGACCATTGATCGAGGAGTTACAAACATTATGGAATGTGGGTGTGCATACCTATGATGCAGCTTCAGAGCAGTATTTTCAGATGCATGCCGCATTATTATGGACCATTAATGATTTTCCAGCCTATGGTTCATTATCTGGATGGAGCACTAAGGGATACATGGCATGTCCAGTTTGTGCGGATCATACACCTTCGCAACGATTACGGAATAAAATCGGATACACGGGGCACAGGAGATTTCTTGAGTCGAGTCATCCTTGGCGGAGGAGTAATTATTTAACGGGCAACATGAACCTCAGAGTAAGCCCAGTCGATTGTCTGCATTTGACATACTTTGCCAACATCAACAGCTCAAAGACAGCACACCAGGTAAACATCCTAATAATAGAGATAAAAATCGAAAACGGTTACCTGAAGAGTTGAATTGGACAGGAAAAGTATTTTCTTTGAGTTAGAATATTGGGGGACTCTGAGTTTGCGACATAATTTGGATGTAATGCATATAGAGAAAAATATTTGTGAGAGTTTAGTGGGTACACTATTCAATATTCCGGGTAAGACAAAAGACACTGTAAATGCTAGATTGGACCTACAAGATCTTAGAATTCGCAGTGAATTGCATTTACAAGACTCCTCTCGAGGTTTTATTAAGCCTCCTGCTAGTTATGTGCTCAATCAATCGGAGAGAAAATCATTCTGTGATTGGCTGAAAATGGTTAAATTCCCTGATAATTATGCATCCAATATTGGGCGTTGGGTCAGAGATGATACAATAACGGGATTAAAGAGTCACGATTGTCATGTGCTGCTCGAGATTCTCCTTCCTGTTGGCATTCGACCTTATCTCCCCCCGAATGTATGCGACGCCGTACTTGATCTATGTGGCTTCTTTAAACAATTGTGTCAGAGGACATTAAGCACATCTGTTATTGACGACCTTGAGCGAGGAATCGTGATAATCCTATGCAAGCTGGAGCGAATTTTGCCACCCGCTTTCTTTGATGTCATGGTACATCTGGCTGTGCATTTACCGGATGAAGCTAGAAAGGGAGGTCCTGTCCATTACAGATGGATGTATCCCATTGAGAGGTACTATATATATATATATATACATTTTATATAAGAAAATTTGTAACCGTTTTTTTTTTGCATATAATTAGTGTTAATGCAAACTTGTTGTCATATCTGCAGAGCTTTGGGAGATTACAAACAATATGTCAAAAACAAGGCACGACCTGAAGGTTCAATAGCTGAAGCTGTTATAATAAATGAAGCAATAACATTTTGTTCGATGTACATGCAGAATATTGAAACTCATTTCAATCGTCGGCCACGAAACTATGATGGAGATGCAAGTAATAGCCAAGAGATCACAGTGTTCCGTCAAAATTACAGACCATTTGGGGCAGTAGGTGTCAAATTACTAACCCGTCAGGAAGTTCAACGTGCGCATTGGTTTATATTGAGTAATTGTGATGAAGTGCAACCGTATTTAACGTAAGTTCTTCTGGTGCATCATTACTGAATTTTTTCCATACATTATGAAGGGTCTGATAGGGGTGAATCCGGTAACGCAGCGGAAGCGGTGAAAATCCGATTTTCAGATTTCAAAACTTTTCTTGGATTAAATAAATAAACACATTTATTTAATTACCCAATAATCAAATAATTAAATAAAATTTCAAATGAATCAAATTCAAGTGAAATTACCAATTACCCTTATATGGTATTTTGTCCATTTTAGTCCGAAATTGATCCAATCAATTTTGAATGATTCTAAATCATTTCTAAGATGAACTTAGCATGTTCAAAACATCAAAACACCAAAAGCCACAAAATCCCCAAATTTCCTTACAAATGCCGTGAGCTCCATTAGGGCAAATTGACCATTTGGTCATTTCATGTCTCAAAACTCATCTAAATGAAATCCAATCAACATGAAATTTTGCATGCATCATATACACACCCAAATGCTCAACATATCTCAAAAACCCCAAATTTGGAATAGGTTATAAACCCTAATTTTTCAATTTCCACAAATTGGGCAAATTAGGCCATTTACATTAAATCAAATGTTTCAATCATCAATCTTTCAACTAATTCAAGTCTCAACACAATGAAACAACTCAAGATCAAATCTAGGTCATTTAGAGTGGGTCAACAACTCTAGAATAGCAACATGGTTTCATAAACCTTAAAAGAATACATATAACTACACTAGTTACATTCTTTGTTCATCATACATGCTCAACACTTTCAAACAAATTTCCATCATCAAAAACACAAGAATAAAGAAATAATAACTTAAGAAACTCATGAGAGGTAGCCTAGATCCTAAGGAACAAATTCCTTTCTAATGTAAGTTTAAGAAACTTACAAAATCCAAGCTTTTCTTTAGGTTTTTTTCTTTTCTCCTTCACTTTCTTTCTTTGTCTTTCTTCAATGGAATTTTGTTTTTGATAAAGTGTATTAGGTAGTTAAATGAAAAATGAAAAAAACAATTTATATGTGCAAACATTTGCACCTTGGCCGAAATTTGCACACCAAATTCAACAAATTGTAATTTCAATTCATTTGCATTATT